>VMDR010017724.1:7314-19917 GCA_007922815.1 Macrotus californicus
TTTTAGGTTCAGTTGTTGATAGCTGTGAGTTTGTTGTCATTTTACTGTTCATAGTTTTGATCATCTCCTTTTTCTTAGATAAGTCCCTTTAACATGTCATATAATAAGGGCTTGGTGATGATGAACTCCTTTAATTTGACCTTATCTGGGAAGCACTTTATCTGCCCTTCCATTCTAAGCAATAGCTTTGCTGGATAGAGTAATCTTTGATGGAGGTCCTTGCCTTTCCTGATTTTGAATATTTCTTCCCAACCCCTTCTTGCCTGCAAGGTTTTTTTTTGAAAAATCAGCTGATAGTCTCACAGGAACCTCTTTGTAGGTAACTGTCTCCTTTTCTCTTGCTGCTTTTAAGATCTTATCTTTAATCTTGGGTAATATAATTATGATGTGCCTTGTTGTGTGCTTCCTTGAGTCTAACTTCTTTGAGACTTTCTGAGCTTCATGGACTTCCTGAAAGTCTATTTCCTTTGCCAGACTGGGGAAGTTCTCCTTCATTAGGTTTTCAAGTAAGTTTTCTATTTCTTGCTCTTCCTCTTCTCTTTCTGGCACCCCTATGATTTGAATGTTGGAACACTGAAAGTTGTCCTGGAGGTTCCTAAGCCTCTCCTCATTTTTTTTGAATTCTTGTTTCTTCATTGTGTTCTGCTTGAACGTTTATTTCTTCCTTCTGCTCCAAATGGTATATTTGAGTCCTAGTTTCCTTCCCATCACTGTTAGTTCCCTGTACGTTTTCCTTTATTTCACTTTTCATAGCCTTCACTTTTTCCTCTCTTTTGCGACCATACTCAACCATTTCTGTGAGCATCCTGATTACCAGTGTTTTGAACTCTGCATCTGATACGTTGACTATCTCTCCATCACTTAGTTCAATTTTTGGAGCTTTAATCTGTTCTTTCATTTGGGCCATATTTTTTAGTCTCCACGTGCCTATTACATAGTAAGAGGAGGAGCCTTAGGTCTCCCCCAGGGTGGGGCAACCCACTTTGCTGTGTTGTGGCACTGTATGTGGAGGAAGGGTCAGAGAAGGAACAATGCTGCTTGCTCGCCTCTTTGCTGGCTTTTAGTCACTTCCCCCACTACCTACAAGTAAATTGAGCCCTCCTGGTGCTGATTCCTGGGTGGGTGGGTTTTTGTATATTCTGGAACCCTGTGGGTCTCTCCAGTGAACCCTCCTGTGAGGCTGGGAGTTTCTCCCACTACTACGACCCCTACAAATTTTTACAGTCAGAGGTATTGAGGCTTTATTTCCCCGCACTAGAACCCTGGGTTGTGTGGTCTGTCTTGCTCTCCAGTTGTTCCTCCCAGTTTATCCTCACACAAATGTGGGGCCACCCCATCTGCCAGCTGCTGCCTCACCCACCTGGTCCTCCAGCTGTCGCCTTGCTGTCCTATCCATCCTGGCTGCCCGTCACTGCCCCTCCTACTGGTCTGGATGAGTGTTTCTTCTTTAACTCCTTGGTTGTTGGACTTCCATATAGCTCGATTTTCTGGCAGTTCTGGTTATTTTTTGTCTGAAAATTTGTTGTCCTTTTTTGGTTGTGCTAGGAGGAAAAGTGTATCTCCCTACGCATCCATCTTGGCTGGAAGTCTTAGTTCCATTTTCTTGATTCTTCATATGACTGCTAATTTTGGATTGATTCTGGACATTATAAATGTTAAGTTGTAAAGATTCTTGGTTGGTGCTGTGTTTCCCCAGTGAATGTCTTATATTATGTAGGGATGTTTGTGTGAAACTTTGTTTTTAATGTCAGCTCTAGTCTCAGCTCAGATCGTATCCCTTAGCTGAGCTGATTTAAATTGTTAGATGTATGTGTGGCTCAGGGATCTGTCAGAGACGTGGGCAGAGAAAATGTGAGCATCCCATCTCTGAGTTTCTTTAGGGCTCTTCCCACTCTCATCAGCATTCATGATTTCCTGGCTTCATTTTTTTGGGTCACTCACTTTATTTTTCCTGTTTCCCAGGCCAGAAAACCTGTGGGTTTTCCCACATATGCCACCACTGCTGTTGTGCATGCTATGCAGACTGCACTTCACCACAGGCAAAAGGCCACAGAGATGGGAATTGACTGTATGGCTTGCTGTCTCACCTTTCCCCAGCAAATGTGCCTCCCCCCACAAGTCTGTCAGCATCTATTCACTCTCCAGTGCTTTTTTGTACGTGTTCAGGCTCCGTAGTTGTTTTCTAGAGGGTGATGGGAGTAGGGGTGGTTATATTCTAGTGACTCATCACACCCAGAAGTAGAATCCTTTTTTTTTTTTTATTTAAAGGAGAAGACACTTTATGAGACTTTGCTATATGAAGAGCTATAGAAAACTGGGAAGACTGACAGGACCAGCTGTCATCTCACTCTGCACAGGTCACTAAAAACACACAGGGAGGTGACCTGGGGAGAGGCCTGGTAACAACCAGAGAGGGCCCCCGAATCTTCTGGCACAAGGAGTCTGACATGAGAGAAAAATACAGAAAAATAGAGAGATAGAGAAGACTCTTGGTTGCAGTTTTGGTGTCAGAATGAACAGTGGCTAGAGTTTTATTAACCAAAAAAGAGACTTCCTGTTATTACCTGAGAGTGACTATGGGACCTGTGTGACATTGCTTCTTGAGGCAGGAAAAACTGTTTCAGATAGAGTGTGTTTGCAAAAAGGGCAGTGGCTTGATACAAATGCAGTTTCTCTGTGCTGATTCATTCAATACACCAGCTGCAGTGGAGGAAAAAGATTTAGTTATTTTTCATTCTGCACACATACCATTTCCTACTCAGCTCCTCTTCTCAACAAGATTTATATCACAGTTTTTTATTAAGTTCACATTAATTGTTTATATTTTATAATCATGTATAATATTGTTCACAACAGATCCACCGTTGGACTAAGAATATATTTCTTTCTTGTACTATTTTCTCCCTAGGCATAGTAATCAACTTGGATTTTTTGTTGTTGTTTATACATTTAAGTTTTTTGTTCACTTAGTTTTATTTACATATTGTTAACTCACCTTCTAACTTTCTTGATAGTACAATAAGTCTCTTGGTGCATGAGGAATCACTAAGCAATCCATTGGTTTTATATTTGTTTTTTTCCCCTTGAAGACCTGTCTTCTGGAACCCGCCACCCCCGGCAGTTCTGAACCCCCTTCTAGCCACTCTCTGTGCAGTTGTCATCCTGGCACATCCCTTCCTCCTTGTCCTAGAAATTCCTTTTTCTTCTTCCTGTGTTCTTAGCCTTCCTGTTTTCTGAGACTCATGTCTCTTCGTTTTGGTTTATTTCCTCATTTGCATGAAGCATATCCTCTAGGATGTTCCTGAGAAAGAACGTGTGGGAGGTAAATTTAGTCTGAGACTTTGCATGACTAAAAATGTCTTTATTCTACCTCACAGATGACAGCTTGGCTGAACAGATCATTAACCGTTGAGCCCCTACTTCTTTTATTATGGAATAATTAAAATTTGTTAAAATAAACAAAAACAAATAAATGCATAAAGAATTAAAGTTATAGAAATAAGAAATTTCTAGATGTCTCTCTCCCACTCCAGCAGTGGATTTTATGTTTGCCTTTGTTGAGGCGGTGGCTTGGGGTCTGGCGTGACCACGTTGAATCGGTCTGAAAGCCCCCCTTTCTCAGGGGACTGCATCTCTCACTTGTGGGTCTGGTCAGTCAGTGTCCTTGTCCATCTGACCACAGAGATAGGCAGGGGGCTCAAGCAAATCCAGTCAAATTTCTGTTCTGTGTTTCATACTAGATCTGAGAGGGGAAATGTCCTCTGTGTTGGTTACCTTCTGTTTATGGCTCCAGACACATTCTGGCCCTGCGGTTACCTGCTTGGTGTCTTCGGAGCCTCCCTTGACTTTCAGCTTCCCACTGGACTGACCACTGGGGATGCTGCCAGGAGGTCAGCAAGTGGGCAGGTAGAAGTCAGGTCACTTGGATTCACTGTGGCCTTCCAGAAAAAGCCACAGGTTGTGTTGGGAAGCTCTTGCCACACAATTCCCTATTCAGTTCCCAATAGCTGCTTCTCCCTCTGCCCCTCAGGCCTGGGAACATACCCGCTCCTGCTGTTCAGAGCACCCAGCGCTGCACCGGCTCCTGTACTCACCACTGCAAACAGCCCCTTTATTAAATTACCCTCACTGCATAATTTTGAGTGTGGTTTTTTCCTCTTAGGACTCTTGTCGATACATTACCTTTCTCCTAAAAGGAAGTGAGGCTGGTTTTGCTAGCCACTAGACAGGTGGGCAAAGAAAGAACCATGCAATAGAGATGAACCTGATAACATCCTTTGAGCATCTGGACTCAGCTTGGTCTGTCGCTAGCTGTATTCCAGTCTTCCTAGAAGTATGAACGGATAAGCCATCATTTGTTGTCAATCTAATTTGAGACAGGATCTATAGAATTTTGGGGGAGCCTGCTGGCTTCCTGTGAAGAACAAGAATGTATTCTCATGTTAACTATGATATTGTGTGGCCAATAGCAGACTATTTCCTTGCTTGATTTCTTTATCTCTGCCCCTCCTAGCCACCAATCATGGGGTATATTTAAGGTCTTCAAAGCACAGTATAAAGTCTTATTTTGTGTTCAAGATACTGGCAATGTGGTACCAGGTTTAAAAAATTATTAGAGGAGTATCGCTCTTACTCCTTCAAGAGATCTAGAACATTACATAGAAATTTCATACATATTTCCATGTGTTGCTAACACAAGGCTTAGGAACAGAGGGCTTGTTAAGAAAAAAAAAAAAGGAAAATGTTCTTCATATGGGTCCTGGAAGCTGGTTAGATCTTCTTTGATATGCACCTGTGGCAGACACTGTGATTTGCTTACCCAGTATTCATTCCCACCATCTTCCTTATTAACAGAACTCTAATTTCTTTTGGAAACCAATATGTCCAGCCCAAGCTCTGGGGCATCAGAGACTGAATCTCATCATTCCCATCAATGTTTATAACTACTCTAGTCTCCCTGGAAGCTAGGGATGGCCACATGCCCAGATCTGGCCAATGACGTCTAAGTGAGTCTGCAAGGTGGCTTACAGCAGGGTTTCTCAACCCAGGAACTGTGGACATTTTGGACGAGATAATTCCCTGTTGTCGGGGCCTGTGCTATGCATTGTAAAATGTTTAGCAGCAACCCTGGCCCTACCCACTAGATGCAGATAGCTAGAATATCCTCTCACCCATGGTAGAATACAAGCTTTTATCTAGGTGCTTTTGTCCCTTGTGCCTGGCACATAGATGGTGTCAGTAAGATATAATAGATGCCCACTTATTATCTTCTTTGTTTCATTTTTCCACTGGTCCCAAACTCAGAGGGAAAGATGGGATTGTTGTTTGTCTCCTAAAACTCCAACAGCTTTTTCCTCCTACTGAAAATGATAATTACAATACACAGTAATAAACCATACATTGGCCAGCGTTTATTGGGTGTTTACTCTGTACCAGGTTTACTATGTGTGAAAATGCTTATCAAATATTATTATCTTTCAAATCTCCGAATACACAAATAAGATAGGCACTATTTTTATTTGCATTTGGAACTGATAAAATCAAGGCGTGGAGAGGTTAAGTAACGCGCCCGCAGTCACACAGCTAGTGTGTGGCAGAACTGGGTTTTGAGTCCAGGTGATGGGATCGCAACACGACGCCCTTATTCATAGCTGCCTGCATTCTTGTCTGGCTCCAGCAGACCATCCACATAGCCACTTAAACAGTTTTTTAAGGTAGATCTTATCAGGTGAGCTCTAACTCCTTCAATGGATCCTCCTGACCCTTAGGGAAAAATACAAACAAACAAAAACAAACAAACGAAACCTGGGTATGGTGCGTGGGCCCTGTGTGACCTGGCCCCTGCCATCATGCTCAGTCTCATTGGAGCCGTTTTCCCTCCCTTACCAGTCCAGAACCATGCCCACCTTAATCTGGCCATACTTATCGGGTCCTTCAAATGGTTTCCTGCCTCGGGACCTTTGCACATGCTATTTTCCCTGCATGAGACGCTCCCCCACCCTATGCCCTACACCATTGGCTCCTCAGGCTTTGCTGAAATACCACATTTTTGGAGACACTTCTCTGACCCCATCTCCTGCGAATCCAACCATATATCCTAATTATTCCCTCTCATTTTTATCCATACGTTATAGCCATTGCACTTTCATGATTTAAAATTATTTTCCTATTTCTGTATATAACTGGTGTGACCTGTTTCCCTAGCTTGGAGTGAAAATTCAATCACAGCGCAGTGTTCTTCAAGCCAGAACTGGCCCTACTTCCCATTGCCAGATTTCTAGGGAGCTTACTCCCTTCCTGGGCTTGCATGGAGGCTCTTCGCCCACCACACTGTGCAACAACTTCCGGAACTTGCACTGAACTCAAAGGGGCCAGTCCTGACATTCAACGCCTTGACAAGAATAAGCTGGTGCCTCTGAGTTCAGTGGTTCACTCTGTTGTTTTTTAAAGTGCTGTTGCTGCCTTTAGCTTTAAAAACTGAGCCTGTATCTGTGGTGGGTCAGTTGTCCACTGGCCTTCGTCACCTTTCAGAGTTCACTCTTTGGGGCTCACTGTGTCAGGGCGGGCATGTCCAGGGTGGCTCCTTGGCTCAGGTTAAGATGTGCTCCCAGACGCAATGTTCTACATCCAGCCTGTGACCACAAGCCCTAGCACTACACACTCTCACAGACCAGCCCAGCCCCTTTGTGGCATTTGATGATAGGGTTGCGCTGGGATTCGTTAGGACCGTCCCTCCCACTTCAGAGTCCCCTGTGGAATCCGAGAAGGTGCCCTCTGGGAACTCTGCTGGGAGCACATCTGCCCTTGCCCTTTCCTCGTCAGTCCTGTTCCACCACTCTGAAAGCCTCTCCCCTGGGACGGCCTCCTCAGTAAATCACACACTGATGAGTCCTCACTCACCTCAGGGTCTGCTTCTGGAAGGGATTGAAGACACCCCTCTGTCACTATGAGCCCCCTTCAGCACCCAGTACCCTCTCACTGCCAGCAGGCCTCTCGAAGCCATTGACATCTTTGCACCCACCTCAAAGTCTCCTTCCTTTTCAACCCAGGAAGTTCCTGGGCCCCTGGCCGGGCTAGCCCACCTCCCCCGCTTGCCCAGAGAACTGGGGACAGCAGCTCCATCAGGCACACATGCAAGTGTCTTTTTGTCTCCTTGTCCTGGAGCAATGGGTGCCACTTGCCCTCCCATCACCAAGCAGGGCCACTCAAGTGATCTTTCCAACACAAAGACTATTTGCCCCCAAAGAATTGAGGATTTTCCTATTTTCCTAGACAGAGACTATGAGAAACTTTTACGTAAAAGCTCATTTCAGATGAAAAAAAAATTAGAATTTCATCCAACTGCTTCCCAGCTATATATTTCTTTCCCTGTTTAAGCCTCAGGTTCTCGGCTTTCCTGTAAGTCCAAGGCTCCCACCACTCCTGGCAAACAGTGGGCACTCAATTAGTGTTTGTTGGATAAATGAATGAATCACCCACTCCTGAATGAAACAGTGTCTATCGGTAGACTGGGATGAAGAGTTTGAGAACCAAAAAATTGACAGAGAATTATCTAATTATCCAATTAAAAGCTGGTCATCGGTACATATGTGTATGTACATATAGAGGCAATTTCATACAAGTTGTCTTTTCCTTAATTAAAATAAGGGCCTCTCCTTTTAAAACTTTCAAGAAAGATTTCAGACATACATAATGGTGTAAAAAAGTACATAGTAACACCAGGAATTCCACCCTAGAATTTCAAAAGTAAGTCAGAAGCAAAGTAGTTAAAGCCATTTATGTACCCCTTCCCTCTTTACTTCCCACCAGAGATAACCATTGTCCTGAATTTAAGGGACTTCCACACTCCTAGAACAACCATATGAGGCCTGGGTTTGCCCCTCCGCCTCCAGTCACAAGTGATGAAACAAAGGTGGCCTGACACACCTAGGTCCATGAGCTCCTGCTTCTTGAGAATTTAGAATAGAGAGCCTGAGCTAATTTGGCATGATAGGCATGACTGACAGGTCATGCCAATTTCAGAGCTTAGATTTTTGGGGGGTGTGGCCATGATGAGCCCTGTGCAAGAAGAACGGTGTGAAAAATGTGGAGGGATTAAAAAACAGAGCATGGCTTCTGGTCAAGATGGAGGCCTAGGTAGACACGCATCGCCTCCTCATGCAACGACACAGAGAATTACAACTATTTCTTAAAACAAACAGCAACCAGAACTGTCAGAAAATCAAGCTGTATGGAAGTCCGACAACCAAGGGTTTAAAGAAGCCACATTTATCCTGAAGGGTGCCTTTTACAGGGAGTCAAAGGAGCTCTACCTAACACACAGAAACAAACACAGGGAGGCTGCTGAATTGAGGAGACAAAGAAACATGGCCCAAATGAAAGAACAGAACAAAACTCCAGAAAAAGAACTAAACAAAATGGAGGTAACCAACCTATCTGATGCAGAGTTCAAAACACTGGTGATCAGCATGTTCCAAGAACTCACTGAGTACAGCAAAAACATCAGAGAAGAAATGAATGTTACACTAAGTAAAATAAAGAAAAACCTACAGGGAACCAACAGTGAAGAGGAGGAAGCCGAGAATCAAATCAACAATTTGGAACACAAGGAAGGAAAAAGCATTCAGTCAGAACAGCAGGAAGAAAAAAGTAAAAAAAAAAAATGAGGACAGGCTTAGGAGTCTTTGGGACAACTTTAAATGTACCAACATCCGAATCATAAGCGTGCCAGAAAGAGAAGAGAAAGAGCAAGAAATTGAAAACTTATTTGAAAAATAATGAAAGAAAACTTCTCTAATTTGGTGAGGGAAATAGACATGTAAGTCCAGGAAGCACAGAGTCCCAAACAAGTTGGACACCAATATACATCATAGTTAAAATGCCAAAAGTTCAAGATAAGGACAGAATCTTAAAAGCAGCAAGAGAAAAGCAGAGAGTTATCTTCAAAGGGGTTCCCATAAGACTGTCAGTTGATTTCTCAAAAGAAACTTTGCAGGCAAGGAAGGACTGGCAAGTATTCAAAGTGGTGGAAAGCAAGGACTTACAACCTAGGTTACCCTATCCAGCAAAGCTATCATTTAGAATGGAAGGGCAGATAAAGTGCTTCCCAGACAAGGTCAAGTTAAAGGAGTTCATCATCACCAAGCCTTTATTACATGAAATGTTAAAGGGACTTATTTAAGAAAAGATCAAAACTATGGACATTAAAATGGCAACAAATTCACAACTATCAACTACTGAAGCTAAAAATACAAACTAAGCAAACAACCAGAACAGGAACAGAATAACAGAAATGGAGATCATTTGGAGAGTTATCAGCTGAGGGGGGCGGCGGTGGTGGAAGGAAAAGAATGGGGAAAAGGTACAGGGAATAAGAAGCATAAATGGTAGGTAGAAGACAGAGAGGGGGAGGTTAGGAATAGTATAGGAAATGGAGAAGCCAAAGAACTTATATGTAAGACCCATGGACATGAACTAAGGGGTGAGGGGAATGCTGGAGGGAAGTGGGGAAGGGCAGAGGGGGACAAAGTGGGGAGAAATGGGACAACTGTAATATCATAATCAATAAAATAAATATATTTAAAAAAATTGTTAGTGATCTCTACTGAATATGGCTTTATTAGTATGACATCAATTAGTTTAAGTAATTCTTTTTCATCTTAAGGAACCCGGGAGGTTAGTACTCCCTGTGAGCCCTTCCCTCTGATGTTTCCTCCAAATTCTCTGCTCTGCCTCGACTACTCAGGTGCTCTCTCCTCGTGTGTCGACACTGGTTCTCCTGGAGTCTACAGGCCCACCTCCTCTGTGGTGCCTTCCTCTTCTTGAAGGCCACGGCAGAGCTCCTGCTTCCCAAACCACCTCTCCCCACTTGTCCACTCAGCCTCTGGCCCCCCCGCCTTTTGGATTTCATGAACATAAATTGCATGTTCTGATTTAAAATGAAACACAAACACTCTTTATGTTCTGTCCAAAAGTTTGGTTCATTTAACTTAGTCAAATTTGAAAACTGCATTTTAAAATGTCATTGACCTAAGTGTGTACCCTAGTTGATGCCATCTGCTCCCTTAGGTGGGTTTATGTACCACTGGTCCACACTGCTGCCTGCATCACATCACTGATCACATCAGTGATACAGGGCCACATCACTCAGGGCACCACCTGGCAATCTGTTCTTGTTGTTCTAAATATCCCTAGTGCCAACTTAGCACTACTCCTGCACTAATACTATTTAGCTGCTTTCTTTCCTATTCTCAGTAACAGAAGTGCTTTTTAATTCTTCTTCACAACAAATGCACAACGTATCTTGTATATCCTTTTCCTGTATTGCATGCATTATATGTCGTAGTGCTTCCTGTTCTTATTTTTTAAATACTTTAAAACAGAATAAAGAGATCTACAGGTTTCGATACACGGCTATAAAACTATCTATTTGTGCCCTGGCTGGTGTGGCTCAGTGGACTGAGTGCTAGCCTGCAAACCAAAAGGATGCTGGTTCGATTCCCAGTCAGGCCACATATCTGGGTTTTGGGCCAGGTCCCCAGGATGGGGCACGTGAGAGGCAACCACACACTGATGTTTTTCTCCCTCCCTCCCCCCTCTCTAAAAATAAATAAATAAAATTTGAAATCTATCTATTGTGCTGAGTGTGGACAACAGTAATTCTACAAATTATTAAATGGATCGCATCACTGAATTTTGTCAGCTTCCTGATACTCCTTATATTTTATCCCAGCATGTTTCTTGCACACAATCAGGACATCTGCAGCCCTGGCCGGGTAGCCCGGTTGGTTGGAGCATGGTCCCAGCATGTCAGGGTTGCAGGTTTGATCCCCAGGCAAGGTGCGTGCAGGACTCGACACATGAGTGCACGGATGAGTGGAACTGCAGGTCAATGTCTCTCTCTCTTTCTCTCTCTCCCTTCCTCTCTCCCTCAAATCAACAAATAAAAATGAAATCAGGAGATTTTGAAAATCCACATTAAACAACACTCACTTTCTGACCCAAACCAAACTGAGACTACTTTTCCTTTTCCCCAGAGAACATAAAATGAGACGGTCAGACAGCCACAGAGCCTGGAAGGTTTTGAGAAGTTTTGGATGGGAAAGTAATCATGGTTTTTCAGTCATGCCTTGCTCTCTTCATAGTCTTTTGTTGTTATTTCTGCTTATGGCAAACAAGTGCCATCTGAGGAAAAACAGCCACCCACAACCTACCCATGTGAGGTGGGATCTTGGAGGTCTCCACACTGAGTGCCCACTCTGGTCCCGCTTCATTGCTTGATAATTTTTGACCTTGGCCAAATCATTTAAAGTCTTTTTTAGAATAGATGTAATACTTCATTTTTAAATAATAGATACGGTTTTGACTTTTCACAGAACTCCCATAAGTCCAGGGGGTGGGCCCAGTGTCCCCAACAGAAAAGGAGGATTCACGCCCCACCCCGGACCCCTCTCCAGAATCCAGGGTCTTTCCTGACTGCCACACCTGTGCAGTCGCCAACCCCTTGTCTATGCTGCAAGACATGGTGTCACCTCCTTGTGAGGGCTCTCTGCAAACTGCGAAGAGAAATGGGCAAAATGGGTTTCTTACTCTTTCGTGAATTGTTTTGTGTCCTAACATGCGACCTATCCTAAAAAAATGTTTCATGTGTATTTGAAAAGAATGTATTTTCTGCTCTCTTGTGGTGAAATGTTCTGAAGATGTCAATTGAATTCATCTGATCAATTGAAGATGTCAATTGAATTCATCTGATCTTTCATCTGATGGAAAAGACCACCATTTCCTTGTTGATTTTCTGTCTGCAAGATCTATCCATTGATGTCAATAGAGTGTTAAAATCCCCTACTGTGACTGTACTACTATTGATCTCTCCTTTAATTTCCATCAAGATTTGCTTTATATATTTAGGTGCTCCTATGTTAGGTACATAAATGTTTACAAGGTCTATATCCTCTTGTTGGATTGCTCCCTTTATCATTATGCAGTATCCTTCTTTGTCTCTTACTATTGCCTTTGTTTTAAAGTCTATTTTGGCCCTGGCTGGTGTGGTTTAGTAGATTGAGTGCTGGCCTGTGAACCAAAGAGTTGCTGGTTTGATTCCCAGTCTAGGGCACATGCCTGGGTTGTGGGCCAGGTCCCCAGTGGGAGGTGCACAAGAGACAACCACACATTGATGTTTCTGTCCCTCTCTTACTCCCTCCCTTCCTCTCTGTCTAAAAATAAATAATATAATATTTTTAAAAAGTAAAGTCTCTTTTGTCAGATATAAGTATTGCTACCTTAGCTTTAATTTTCATTTCCATTTCCATGAAATATCTTTTTCTATTCCTTTACTTTTAATCTGTGTGTATGTTTCATTCTGCAGTGGGTCTTTTGTAGACAGCATATATATGGGTTGTATTTTCTTATCCATTCAGCTACCCTCTGCCTTTTGATTATTGGTAGGTACATATTTATTGACACTTAATTCTTTTAACTATGTTTCTCTGTTGTTATTATTGGTGTTGTTATTGTTGTTTTCCTTCTTCTTCTTCTTCTTCTTCTTCTTCTTCTTCTTCTTCTTCTTCTTCTCCTTCTCCTCCTCCTCCTCCTCCTCCTCCTCCT
>VMDR010017725.1:0-19810 GCA_007922815.1 Macrotus californicus
AGACAAATCTCTGGATCCAAATTAAGACAAATAAACTAATGAAAAAAATGTCTTTAAGTGTTTAATAATTGTCTATCCTTGATGTATGGACTTTTATCCTTTCCAAAGAAAATGCAGTTAAAAATTATGACTGTGAATTAAGTGTCTATAAATAATCCTGTTTTCAGTTGAAGAAATTTAAAAAATTCTCTTTTTGGAATATAAGATTAGACTGTACATTAAAAGTATGCTAACTTGTTTACTGCTTTCAAAAGAAATATTGCCAAACAAACAAAAAACAGAAACTCATAGACAACAGAATAGTGGCTATCGGAGGGGCAGGGGTGGCAGGAGGACAAAGAGGGTCAAGGGGATCGAGTACATGGTGACAAAAGGAGACCAGGCTTTGGGCCGCGAACACACAACAGAGCATCATAATGCTGCACAGCTGAAATGTATATAGCATTATTCACCCACATTACCCCAATAAATTTAATTTTTTAAAAGCTTGCCGTGATTACCAATAAAGTTTGTCTTAGTATAGATACAAATATAAAAATATTTTTAAATTTCTTGAAATTATCTAATGGAATTTATTGACTGTTTCCTCCTTTAAAAAAAAAAAAAAATTGAAGCAACCACATACAATACCAAGAACATTTTATCTGAACCATTTGATGTGAATTCTCACCGGATGCGCTATCACTCTGACAAATGTTAGTGGGTGTTGCCTGCAAACAAGGACATTCTCCTACAGAACCACAGGAAATCACATTTTGACATTGCTGCCATCTGATTCTCAGAACCCATCTGAGTTTCGCCAATAGTTCCAATAACATCCCTTATACCAAAATAATCTAACTTAGAATCACACATTACCTTTAGTTTCCATGTGTCCTTGGTCTCCTTCAGTCTTCCATCAACTTCCATGACGTTCACACTTTTATAAATTACAGGTCAGTCACCTTGTAAAATGTTCCCTAGTTATTAGTCACATGATAAAGACGATGTCTGCCAAACGTCCCTACTGACTATTATGCTCTCCCTCTCCCCACCCATGTAATCAATATCTATTTTATGGTAAGATATTAAAATGATGGAAATATCCTATGGAATTATGGAATAACAGAATCAAACTTTCAGTTTATTCTGTTATTTATTGATACCTGTAAGGACTCTTGGTTTACTATTTTATTCAGTGGTTTATAATCTGTTTCTATGATTATTTATTTTGGTGGTCGATTGCCCTCTATTGGCTGGTAGGAGCCAGTTCAAGCTGGCGCCTGTGTCCTTTCAACGTGAACCCATAATTCTCTGAGCCCTTGCTTGCTTTCTGGAACGAGAGGTTTTGGACTCATGTTGAACTTTTCCTTGCCCCACCCTTGGAATCAGTCATTTTTCTAAGGAGTCTGGCTCCTTTTTTTTCAGAAAATGGTATCTAAAACCAAGGTCTGGGTGTTCCTAGGTGCTCACAGAACATGCTATTTACACATTTATATTATAATCAAAACCAAAGCATAGTTCACACACAATGTTATACCATTTCCAGGTGTATAACAGTGATTCGACATTTCTATTCCTTGCGATGTTATCGCCACAGTAAGTCTGGTGACCATCTGTGGCCACACAAAGTTCTGCGATAATACTATTTCCCTATATTGTACGTCACATCCTGTAACCTTTGTTTTTTGAACTGGAGGTTCGTACCTCTTATACCCGTTCACCCTTTTTGCCTATCCCCTCATGCCCCACAGTCCTAGATCTACCTTTATATGTTAAACACACGCATTTACACCCATATGTACAATTCAAATCCTACATCATAGGGTTCTAGATGGC
Organism: Macrotus californicus; assembly: GCA_007922815.1. Taxonomy (NCBI): domain Eukaryota; kingdom Metazoa; phylum Chordata; class Mammalia; order Chiroptera; family Phyllostomidae; genus Macrotus; species Macrotus californicus. The sequence goes on from VMDR010017725.1 coordinate 1,819, forward strand.
ATTTTCTGCCTTTCTCTAACTTTTTTTTACAACGGTAACAAATCTGGCTTATTCTTACTGCGTGCAATTACGTGACCAGTCCCTAGTCTGCAATGCACCATCCACTGTCCTGGCGCCATCTCCTGCGAGGGTGCCATGGTCACCTTGTCAGAGCTCCCACATCTCACCCAGGCTCACCCATATGTCCACGCCTTCCTTATCCTGCTCAGGCTCTGACCCCCCGACCCTAGGGCGTCCTCCCTCTGTGGGGTCTCGGTCACGGCTCTGCCCTTCTGGGCTCCTTGAGGAGCCAGCCGTACTGCACCCACAGAGTGAATTCAGGACCCAGTTGCTCACCAACAGGTAGGGAATAGGAAAATCCAAACAAAGCTCTGAAGTTCATAGAAAGCAATCGAGGTTATTCCTTTTTCCACTCTCTTCTAACTTATAATAGAAAAGAGGAATAAAACCACAAGGTCTGGATCCTTCAGCCTTCTCTGCTACTTTAAGTCAGTAGGCTGTGAGTGTGTGTTGCGTGTTTTATGCTCCAGCAGCTGGACCTTCACAGAAGGTCTGCATTTGTGACTTCCCACCAGACTGACCTGTTTCCCCACCTCACTGCACACTATTTGCCACTATATTTGGGGGGAAAGCCAAGATGGATAATTTGTTATATTTTTGCTTCCAAACGAAATAAAAAGAAAAAACTTTTTTAAAGAAAAGCCCACACTTAAAATTTCTTTTAAATATTAAATTAAAATTTTTTAATTTAATGTATTTATCCCTTGGGTTTTGCTTACTTCTGTTACAGAGGATAAATAGCTCTTCTGGGTCACAGGGATGTAAAATACAGGGAATACAGGGGATATAGTCAATAATATTGTAATAACTACACATGGCGTCAGATGGGTACCAGATTTATCAGGGGCTTCACTTCATAAGTTATATAAATGTCTTATTAGTATGTTGTACACTTGAAACTGATGTAATGTTGTCTGTCAACTACAACTGGAAATTTTTTAAAAACTTAAATAGCTTTTCTGGAAAGAAGGTATTTCTCACCAAATTCTCTTCAAGGGAGGAGAGGAGAGAGTTGCCAGCTTTTAAGAGTTTCTGACCTGAAGTGTTTGGAGAACATTGTCAGTTAGGACTATAGGGACCATTTTCTTCCTCTCAGTGACATTCAGCTGACAGAGGCAAAGTTAAAACTACACAAGAAAACAGTTGGTGCCATCAAGAGGAGCCAAGCAGGCAAGCTGGGCTTGTCACAAGATGGCCCAGACTCTGGACCACACAAGTCACCTCTACAGGTCCTTTCTTCCAAGAGACCACTTCACTTGCTCACCAAGGACATCTCCAGGAAGGGTCCACTGTTTTAATTTCCAAAAGGTTGGGAAGCTCAGCGTGATTGTTACACAGAAGAAGGAAGACTACAGGTTTAGGACTACAGTGACCAAGTCTAGATCTTAAACTGAATAAGCACAAAGACCAGAAGGAGAGGCGGAGCTAGTCTCCAAAGTTTGCCCTCATTCTTCTAGGGAATGGAACCGGACTCAGCCAGGCAGCTCTTCAGCCGGAATGGCTTGATCCTCCCACCCCCCAGAACTGGTCGCCCCAAGTGAGCAGCTGGGTATGAGAGCTTTGAGGGGCCTCCCCAGGGCTATTTTTAATGGAGTATTTTCTGCTGGTTGACTTTCCATGTGGGCAGCCCCGGGTCTGGGGGATTCACTCCAGCTGGGAAATCTAAGAAGTCAGCTGGTCTGTGGCAAATGAGGTATTTTTAGATGAGACTTGGGGATCTCAGGATTGTCATCTACTTTAGACCTCAGGGTGGGAGACACAAAACAGAGCCAGGCCAGAGGAGTGGTGCTGACTCTGAAGTTCCTTAGCAACGACTGCCGAGCTTATTGTTGGAAGAGGACTGTGTGCTCTCGCCCTAGTCAGGGGAGGAACGCAGGCTTGGGGGTCTTTCCTTGTGCTGGTGGAGGCGAGGCCTGGGCATCCTCCCTGCAGGCCAGGGTGTTCAGAGGGGCCCTCCCTCATCTACCTACCTACCTACCTACCTGCCTACCTGCCTGCCTGCCTGTGGCATCAGCCATCACCTGGAACTGGTTAGAAATGCAAATTCTTGCCCCCCACCCCCGATGGGACCCAGCCATCTGCAGTTTATCAGACTCTCCAGGGGAGTCTCGTGCATGTTAAACTTTGAGAATTACTGGCCTCATCACACATTGACTAACACTCATAGATAAAGGTACACGAGTTAAACTTAATCCCTACCAAACCCACACAGCAGCACATTTTTTAATTAGAGACAGTGTATTTAGCACATTTCTAGATTTACAAAAACACTGAGCAGATCAGAAAGAGAGACAGTCCCTTGCTAAGCCGTTGTTTCCGTCCTGTGTGTTGTACCCTAATGTGCAAAACCATTCACCTCTGTTCCTCCTCAAGGGTAGTGACAAGGCACCAAGTTTTTGCCACCAAAGGCTACGACCGACTCAGAGTAAGGAACAGACCCCAGTGCTCAGGCAGGAGGGCAGTAATGCACACCAACCCTAGGGATAACCGCATATGCGTACCCCAGGCCAAGCTGCGACGGAGCCAGGGGTAGCTGTCTACAATGCAGCCAGAGGAATGCCTTCTCAAAAGGGTCTTGAAATGATGTTAATATTAGAATATTAGTAGTGTATCAGTTTCCCATCACTGCTGTATGAAATTGCCACAGTGGCTTATAAACACAAATGTGCTCTCTTATGATTCTGGAGGTCAGAAGTCTGAAATCCATCTCCCTGGGCTAGAGTCAGGATGTCGTCGGGGCTGCTTCGCTCTGAATGCTCTGAGGGCAGAATCTGCTTCCTTGCCTTCTTCAGCTCACAAGGACTGGTCGCCTGTGTTCCTTGGCTGGGGGCCCATCCTGCATCTTCAAAGCACATCTCCCCAGTCTCTGCATCCATCATCTCATTGCCTTCCCCTCTGTCTGACCCCCCTGCCTCCCTCTTATGAGAACACTGTGATTATACCAGGCCCTCTGGGATGATCCAGAATAATCTCCCTGCCTCACAATCCTTAAGGAACCACACTTGCCAAGTCCCTTTTGCCATAGAAGGAGTTATTTACAGGTCCTGGGGAGCAGGATGTGCTGTGGTACTCTATACTCTGTATTATCCCATAGGGTAGACACCAGCCAAGGGTGATTATTGAGCACTTGGAATGTGACTCATCTGAACTGAGATGTGCAGCAAAGGATTAAAATTTAAAGACTTCGTGAGAAGAAAAAGGAAGCACACAATTTCACTGATAATTTTCACATTAATTCCATGTCAAAATGATAAGATATTAGATATGTTGAATTAAAGAAATTATTAAAATTACATTTATGTTTCTTTTTGCCTTTCAAATGTAGCTACCAGAGAATTTTAAGCTACACATGTGGCAGGGTGGTGTTGAGTTTCACTTGTTTTATGTGTCTCTTACATTAGGCTTTGAAAGCAGCCATGCAAAGCTGAGATAGCAAATCGAGAGGGATATTATATTAGGGATGTGAAAAACTAAATTCGCCACTAGATAAAAATAAACAGACAAAAAAAACCCTCCACGTTTTTCTAGCAACTCGTGTTCTTACAAAGCATCTTATAAACCATTATTTCACTGAATCCTTGATCACTTCCCTGTGGAAAGGATATTGTTCCCCTTTTCCACAGAAGAAAACTGAGCCTAAGGGAAATTAACTTGCTGGAGGGGCACCCAGCTAATAAGTGATAAACAAGGACCTGTGCCCAGGACTGCCCTGAGCTTATTTCCTGGCTTGGGTTTGATGATTTAATCAGGCTCACTATTTCCTGAGTTAGTTTGTTTGTGTTTGCCTCCAATCTTCCCAAATTTCAGAGATCGCAGAATTCTCTCTCTTTAACTGAAAATTCTGTTCCTTTGCCACTCTGAACATACTTTTCTTATTTCCCATTTTTGAACTTTGAATGCGAGGGTTATGTCCTGCCTAGCTACGTAAGGAAGAGGATTGTGCCCTGTGTCAAACTCCCCCTCAGCTGCACACAGGAAGGTACCTGGCTCCCAGCTCAACTCTGGGCCACTGTTGGAAGGCCCACTGCACCAATGGCTGTCTCTACGATCCCCGAGCAGCATGTGTAGGTAAAATGCTCAGCTCTGATCTACAAGCAGAGAAGTTACCCTCAGAAAACCCTGGGCTCTGGCAATCAGATTTCCTCTGGCTCAGTCTTCCCTGGGGTTGAACAGGCAATTTGGCAGTTTAGCAGCAAGTCACTGTAAGAAGAATTAGCAAAGACCACAAAGGCAAGCAGGCTAAGCTCAGCTAGGATGCACCTGGCAGGGGAGGAGGGAAAGAAAAAGTGAAAGGGCACAACATACTGTTCATTCTCTCTGCCACGTTCAAATTTCAGACCCTGTGGGAGAGTGTCTAGTCCAACTACCTCATTTACACATGAGGAAATGGGGATCAAAACGTTCTGATTTCTACAAAGTCTCGTAGCCACTTAGTATCAGATAAAGAATAGAACTCCCCCTTCTGCTGCCGTTTGACTTGGACCAAATTGTTCTCAGGGAACACCGAGAAATATCCAGTAAAATCACACAACTTTGATTTCCAAACCACACGACAGAGGAGTGGCGTCCCGCTCACAGGATGAGGCTCTGAAATAGGCTCACAAGGGTGAACCTCAAAGGTACAGTCAAAATAATCCCTGAAAATCCTTAGGAAGGTGCCACACCGGAGACCAATATAGCTTCTCTCAATAAATCCCACAAGTCAGTTTTTCCACAGATCAATCAAGTTCACCAGCTGAGTATCAGATTGAAGAATTGGCCTGAGGTTAGAGGAAAAAGCGTACAGATCCTTAAACACAGGGTGACAAGGAGAACTGCAGGATGAATTCATATGAAAGGCGCCCCGGTTCTGAAACTAACAGCAGATCCCTCCTCCTCTGTGCGTGCCCTTCAGGGCACTGCACAGAACGATGGGCCACAGGACTCAGACCACTGTGACTGACGGTCTCTCTCCTCCCTGCTTTCCTGACTTAACATGTTCTACTTAGTGAGAAACCAGGCTTCACACATGCATGGATCTTGATTTGTTCACTAGTGACCCAGGTCCCTAGAACTGTACCTGGCACCTAAATGTTTGCTGGATAAATGATGAATCTAGTCCTCTTTTTGTCCAAGCCTGTGTTCGTTGAATTTGTGTTAGTTGAAATTATTTAGGTCCCACACATGGCTCTTAACCTCTTGGGGTGTCATGGTACCCTCGCCAGAAAAATTCATAGTGGTCTGTTCATAGAGATGTTCCCTTCTTTATGGGGTTCACAGAGCCCAGACTGAGATTTCCTGGTGCTTTCAATCTTTAATTGCATTGCTGTGACACCAGCAGAATGACCTTCATGGTTTTGGATAGATCACTTACTTCCACAGTCTTTTCTACAAGACTAGCCCAAGTGCTGGAAACAAAGGTACTCCTCAACTACTACCTGCCTAAAGGCTCAAAGGAGCCCTGGGCTAAGCACAACTGGCATTTAAGGCACCAAAATGGTCTTCACAACTCACCCCTGTATTCTCTGCCCTCTCCTAAGCCAGCCTGTTGACTGACTGGCCCTTATCCTTTTGAGCTGCTGACAGAGTTTCAGCACTGATATCGAAAGGCAAGTTGGATCGCCTACAGAGCCACCCTGGATTTTCTAGTCCCATCAAACATTGACACTGTGCTTGTCACCATCGACTCTGATGGTTTGGACACGCAGACACAAACCATAGGAGAATATTCAAACAGCTGTTGTAAGGTGAGCTGATGGGTATAACTGCCAGCATTTGGCTGAGAGGAAAGCAGAATCTAAGGACAGCCTTCAGCTGAGCTCTGCGCTGAGCAAACAGGGCTGCAGAGTGCTAGGGGAAGATGCCGACAGAAACCCCATCCTCTAGGACAACAGCGCCTCTTTTTGAGAAGCAGAGACAGGGCTGGGGACAGAAGCGGGGCAACTGACTGAGCGATCCAAAGGTGAGCATCCCATGTACCCTTTCTACACCCACATGAAAAGCACACAAAATCTGCCAACCTGCATGGTGATTGTCTGCAAAAATAATAAACATTATGGACTGTACTTACTCTCAAGCAGATTTAGCAAAGTCCCAGAGACAGAATAAACCCCTAGAAAAACTCGGGGCAGGGAAAGGATCCCATCTATGCATCCTCTCTGGCTTCAATAGCGTCCCGCCCCCCCAGACATTGGTGTCCACCAGAACCTCAGAATGTGACCTGATTTGGATATAGCCTTTGCCTTCATAATTTATTAGGGTGAGGTCATACTGGATTAAGGTGAGCCCTAAATCGAATATGACTGGTCTCTTTATAAGGAGAGAGAACACATAGAACAGGAAAGAAGGGTACGTGACTAAGAAGGCAGAGACTGGAATGATGCGGCTACAAGCCAAGGAATGCCATGGATTCCCAGCTAACACCAGAAGCTTCAAGGGACCTGGCACTGCTGACATTTTGATTTTGGACTTGTAGCCCAGAAAATTGTGGCAAATAAATTTCTTCTATTTTAAGCCACCCAATTTGTAGTAATTTCTTCCAGCAGCCATAGGAAAATAATACGGTGTCTATCAATCTTAGCTAGTCCCAAATATACTTGTGCATAGCCATTCATTCACAAGCTGCTAATAACTACCAAATGCATGCCAGACATTCTTCTAGCAATGAACAAAAACAGAAAAATCTCTGCCTCCATGGACTTATATCTTAAGTAAAAGGAGACAGAAAATAATCAAAGTTACGAAATAAAATACGTAGTCTGTCCAACGGTGATAAGTTCAGGAAGGGGTTCTACAGACTACAGCGGAATACTGACTACATACAATAGTTCTGAATCTGAAGAGACTGAACATTCTCAGTCAATTTTGATCCAAGCATTGAGCCTTGTATCCTTATATTCTTGTATTGTCATTCTTATGAAAAGTGGTACAACATGTAAGGGAGATAAGAGCCTCTATTATATCAGTGTTTCTGCTCTAAAAGCAGGAAAACCATCAGCCATAAAGCTCATTGTGAAGAGAAAAGAACCTACTCATTTTCACTGGGGGCCACAGCAGCCTCGTGGTTGCCTTCAAAGGGTTGAAATGATTTTAGGGCTGTATAAATGTAACTACTCCTTAACTGTTAAGGAGTTGAAATTACATTCCGCCCTTTGAAGGCAACCGCAAGGCTGATGTGGTTCCTGGAGAAAATGAGTTTGACACCCCTGATCTACATTGTCTAATACAGTATCCACTGTGATTATTGAGTACTTGAAATGTGACTGGTGAGACTAAAAAAGCAAAATTTTAATTTGATTTAATTTTGATTAATTTCAACCATCTCCTGTGGCTAGCAGCTCCTCTACCGGACAGCGAGGCTCTATAATCACCGAAGGCTGGCTGTGGAGAAAGGCCTGGGAGGCTTGCCCAGTCTGAGATGGGACCCAGCTCCATAATTACAAGCAGGTTAGGGAGTCTTCGGAGCCTGCACAACTGTTGCATGTGGTATTTCTAGGGCATAATCATTTCCTTAGTCCTGCCAGTGTCCTTATAGGTCATCAGTAGTAGCTCCCGCATCTGTTGGATAAGGAAACCAAAGCCCAACCAGATCCTATGACTGGCTCAGGGCTTCACAGCTTTGAAGAGATTTGGATTTAGCTTTAACACCAATATCCATACTCTATCCACCAAGGCACGTCACCAATGGCACTTTTCACTCTTGTGATTTCTTCCATTCCCACACTCTATGAACACTCTAAAACACAAAACTATGTGTGCACATGTGTGCATTTGAGTAGATTGTGAGGAACAGGTGAGTCTGTGGGAGGGAGGTCATTAAGTGCGGAGTGTGCATCTGGTCTTCCATAGAGGTCCATATCCTTTAGCTAACCAGCTCCGTTTTCCACTTGGTCAGACTCAGTGGAATGCCAAGAACAGCGAGGAAGCAAACATGACACATGAATGTATACCTGGTGACCAGCTTACTAAGGCAGAAGTGGCATGTTAAAGACAACTTTCTCCCTTGGACACCTTCAGCAAAAATTTTCTATCACAGCTTTCCTGGTTGTCAGGGAGCTCCCATTCCCCCAGCAGCAGGGTCACTCAGAAAGCCTGAGGACACACGTCTTCACGTGGAGGGCAGCTGGAGGTGAGGGAAAGAGGGACATGATCAACAGATACCTCACTCAAAGGATGGAGCTCTGACATACAGTTTTCAGAGCGGCAAGGCTAATTCTCTGGAGAAAGGGGCTGCTGGGCATCCCCTACAATCAATCTCCTGTTTGCCTCCAACAATAGAGAAGGACAATTGAGGGCCATCAAGGTGGGTCGTGCTGAAATCCAGAAGAGGCCACGCTGGGAAACAGGGGCCTCCCCAAACAATAGCACAGCTGCTTTGTGCTGGAGGCCCCGATGCTTCTGTGCTGTTGCTATTAAGATTTCTGCAGCAGGAAGAGGGTTTCTGATGTGATTAATTTTATATCTTTAAAAAAGCTTCACTATGCCTGGAAATGTACTTGGTGAGATTAATAAAGTAATCCTTGTCTCTTTAACCTCCTGGAAGGTTAACTGAGTCTTTCATCATTGGACTGTAATCCTATCCTGCAAGGAACCTTCTGGGAAGAGCCCCCTTCCCTAAATAAAGCTTTCCAGCGTCCCAAGGTTTTCAGGATTATGTGATTCCACACCCAAATCACTCTAAAAACAGTTCATCCTAGCGCAGTTCTCCGTGATCTGGAAAGGACTCTGGGGAAAACGCGACTGCTCAGCGCGGCCCTGGCACTGGTCTAGGCAGACATCTGACTCGACCCCGGAACCTGGCTTCCGAGGCCGATAGTGTCATTTCACACTGGCACCCAATAATAACAAACAAACTCCTGAATACTCTAGTGACTGAGACAAAGATTGATTTTGAAACTTTGAAAAAATGCATTGTTTCTTCTCGTTCACTCTGGGTAATGCCAAAAATGAACGTTTTGCACTGTCATTTCAACACCTTCAGCTAAAATGCCTGTCTTTGGATAACGACAGCCAGCGAGTCCTGACTTCGCTCCCTTTCCGGTGGCAGTTGGGCATTCCTTTACAAAGTTGGGCTTCCATCAGTACATGACAAAAAAAAAGTAGTCTTACAAGAGTTGGTCGCTACAGTGCATTGTTCTCAGCAGTTCCCCGAGGAAGGAAAGCATCGCTCAATGAATTTCAGGGACAGATTCCCTGGGAATGCCCAGCCCCACAGCTTCCCTGACCAGCTTCCAGCTGCGAGCGGCCAGGGTTGGGTCCCGGGAATTACCAGCCGCGGAAAAAGCGCCTGCACCGCCATCCACCGGCCCCAGAGGGAGGCACCGGGAATGGAGTTGCCCGCCATGGGAGCCGGGGGATGAGTCCCAGCGGGATCCCGCACAGCACCTTCCTCCCACCAGTGCAGCCCTCAGTCCCTAAAGCACAGAGAGGTCACCAGTCCCTCCTTGACTTTGTGCAGCTGGGACCTTCCCGACACCGAAGAAAGCAGATGGAAATGAGAACCAGGTCCTGGGGCTTCAGGGCAGTGAGGACCATCCATAGTGTTACTCCCTACCTTTCCTCTCCCGAAGGAGACTGTCGCTTCCCAGGGCAAGGAGCCTTCCCAGGACAAGGAGCCCGCTAAGCCTGGAGCAGCTCAAATCTGCGCCCTCCGGCAGCCTGCGCCGGGTGTGCCTAGGCAGGTATGCGCTGGAGACAAAGTTTGTGCGCTGGGGACACAGGAATTGCCGGCACCCTGCAAACGGAACTGGTTCTGAGATGCCAACACTCAGTGGTCCAGTGATCTCCGGGTACCAGCTGGTCGCAGGGAAACCGAGGGCCAGTCCTGGCTCTAAAAGGGACGAGACTGGGGCGCGCGCAATGGTCGAAGGAGGCTTACGTCCGGGGCAGACAAGGCTGCAGCGCAGTCCTTCCAGATGCCGGGCGTAGGCAACTCGGGCGCCCCCGAGGGGCTGCTTGCCCTAGCCCCGGCTCCGTGTGCATTCTCCCCAGGCGCCCCGGCGCGCGGAGAGTCCACTTGATGCGCGGAGGGTGCAGCGTGGAGGAGGGACTCTGCAGGAGACCTGCCACCGCCCCTGCTCAGGAGAGCGGGGTCTCCGGACCAACCCGACTGGAACACTTAAGAAAACCCTGCCCGTGACCCTGGGAGGGTCGGGACGGTAGGCTCCCGGGGAGGAAGGCGTGAGCGCTGGGACTGGTTGCAGGACGCTCGGCACAGGGCTGGGAAAGGAGGCAACGAAAGGGAGGAGGGAGCACGGGCACGAGGGGTTGCCCCTGAATTCGTCCGGACTCAAAGGTCGTCCGACCTGTTTGCCCGCAGAGCGGGCTTCGTGGGTCTTACCCGCTTCGGGGCCCCGGCTCCGCGGTAGCGCTCATCTGGAGCGAGGGCAGAGGGCTGTTTCATGGAGAACATGTCTCGCTTTTTCCTCTGTCCACTCTTATCTTGGTCGCTTTTCTCCTCTGCGTGCCCCTGGGAGAGAACTACGTGCGCCTTGCTCCTCACTCAGGAAGAGAGTGGTTGAACTTCAAGGGACCGGGCTCCTACATTTTGTCTGATCAACAGATCCTACCCGCGGACCACTCCCTCTTCATTCCTGGCTCCGGGTCCCACCCATAAGAACCCTTAATGACAGGTTCTCCGCAACCCCACCTCTCTGCATTCAAAAAAAAAGTTCTTCTTCTGGGGCAAACTCGAAACCAAATCAAATGCTGCCTCCCCCATCACCAACCCCCCCCAAACTTACACCTCCCGATGGCAGCATGAAAAAGATGAGCCCTGAAAGTCTGGCTGGAGAAGAGTAATCGAGAGCAAAGGAGTTATTTCTGGGCTCTCCAAAACCTCCTTAGCATATCCTAGACCCTTTCCTTCTAGCTAGATCGTAGCCAAGTGAAAATCAAAATAACCGCACACCCTGGCAATTAGAGGCCATGTTTAACGTTTCTAAGGCGAGCATTATTTGCCTTAAGCAAATGGAAACTTGTGTTCTGTTATCCGTTTAGTGAAGAAACTGCTTTTGCAAGACTGCCTGAGACTTCGCTTAGGCTACAGGGAGGAGGGAGGACCCCAGCCTGCTCCCAGAAACCTGGTTCCTGCGGGGAGCACCCACAGGCTGAACCTCGGGGACCAGCCACTCCAGTGCCGTTGGTGTTCACCAGCAGCAGCTCCTACTCTGGCAGCCACGGAGGATACTGCAGGTGCTTAGAGCAGGTAACGAGTTTTTCAATTGAAGCTCCAGACAATAGTCAAATGTTTGGCAGAAAAAGCAAAAAACAAACAAACAAAACAGAAAACTACTTGTGTTTTTCTTAGTAATTTTTTTTTTGCATCCAACTTTAGTGAAGATCTAATGGAAATTTCAAAAATTACTCAGGAGGTTATTAAATAAATCCATCTCCATTATTCTGCAGGAGACCACCATAGTCAACAAAATTATGTAACCAGACACCTGTTCCTTGAATAATATAGTGTGTTGGGGGGTGGGGAGATTTGCAAAATTTTGTTTCTGAAATGGTGGTGAGAAGGTAGAAACGATAGCATGGTAGTTGAAACTGATTCTGTCTGTGTTCTAAACATCAGATTTGAAATCCATCACAATTCACAAAAATTAAGCGTAGTTGCAGGCTCTGTATTAAACACTACACGTGCATTCTCTTAGTTCTACCACCACTTTATCAGGTAGATGCTATAGAGAGTCGAAGCAACCAGCCTAAGTTTACACAGCCAGCAAGCGCTGAGCTGGGATTCCCCAGAGGCAGTTTGTCATTTCAGGGCTGTGTTCTTAGTAGACAGCACCAAATCACAAGTCATCACCACAGGGCCACCAGCCTGAAATCGCCAGGAGACTGGGCGATGTACCTGCCTGTGCTACCTTGACCAGACTATTAGTCTCTCTGGGCCACAATTAGCTGTTTAGAAAGTGAGGGTTGGATTCAATCCTCAAGTTTTCTACAGACGTTCTGAAGCCAAGTATAAATTTGTTTCGCCTCGGTTCTCTTCCACTTCTGCCCTCCAGCCCTCCGGGGGAGGTGCTGCAGGAACTGTGAAATTAAGTAGCTAAAAGTGAACTTCAGACAGGGGCAGTGAGTCTCCCTCTCTGTCCCGCCATACACTGGGTTCTTCTGGGGACCAAAGCCGACTGCACTGATGGTGTAAAAGCATTCCTTAAACCTCCTTCAGCAGGAAAACCCCAGTTCTCGCTCCCAATGGCACCAGAGTGAACACTTGAGGTAGTCTTTTCGTGAGGATAAACACCGTTTTCATATTCTTTGTAACATGTATAAGAAATCGTAAAAATGTTAGAAGCCTCACAGTAATCTCCAATGACTGATTTGAATTATTCTTTAAAATTTTTGCTGCATTTGCCTTTCCACTTAAAATGACAGCCATCACCTAGTTTCTTGAAATACTTCAATTTTACAAAAAGAAACATGTTTTGACTTTGAAATTATCATCTAGCATTTCAAGTATAAATCCAATAAGATGATTTAAAAGAAAAAAGACCGATGGGAAAACTGAAAGGTAGTGAATATACCTCAGGAAAGGGTGATTTTACAGATCGAACTTTGGCTATATACCATATTACAAACCAACTCGGTCCTCAGTATTATAAACGAAGGTAATTTGAGAACAAGGAGAGATCTCAGGGAGGCAGCCAGCATCCTGGGATGGTAACAGGCAGGCAGTGGCTAAAACAGATATGCTTCTCCGGGGCTTATCTATCCAGCTATTTGTTCAGATAACATTCACTGAGGATTTGCTAGCTGCCAGACGGATAGAGTTCCTGCCCTCTCAGAACATGCAGTCTACTGGAATACGTACATTAAACAAACACACAAATGCATAAACTATGGAAAACACTTGCAAACAACGTAGGACTGGCTTTAAAGAGTTAGAATGTGATTTCTTTAGCTGGAAATGAAAGCCTTTAAAATAAAAAGTAAAAAATTTTTTTAAAAAGAGCAAAGCACCCTGGCTGGTGTGGCTCAGTGGATTGAGTGTCGGCCTGCAAACCAAAAGGTCACAGATTTGATTCCTGGTCAGGGAACATGCCTGGGTTGTGGGCCAGGTTGGGGGTATGTGAGAGACAACCACACAGTGATGTTTCTCTCCCTCTTTTTTCCCTCCCTTCCCCTCTCCCTAAAAGTAATAAATAAAATCTTTTTAAAAAAATAAAGAACAAAGCAAAAAAAGAAGTAAATCGGACATTTACTGACACAGGGAGGAGTGTAATTAAAAAGTGAAAACAATGTAATATCTGAAGCAATATATTCCAGCACACTAAAACATGATCGAAGTAACCCATGTAGACATTCTGTTTGCTATATATAATATTTCTGGGACATCAATCCCCTACTCTAATATACCAGAGTGGTCATGGGGAAGAAGGTAATAAGAACTGGCCCGTAAACAGTTCCAAAGGAGTCGTATTTTTAGCACCTTCACACCCCCGGCGCTCATTTCCCCCAGCACTGGGGCACACACTGCATTTTGACTGCCCAAATGCACCTCCCCTTTGGCCAGCATCCTGCCTGGTCTTCCCAGGAACAGTCCCCCCCTCAGTGACAATGACCACGTGAGCAGCACTGAGGTGCCTCAGTGCACATTTTTTTCTGACTACAAATAAATTGGCAAGAGGAGTCTTGAAGTTATGAGATTAAGCCACATTATATTATTATAACTAAGAATTTCTCAGCCCTATGTGCCAGGGACTTCACAAGTTGACACATATATTGTTTTTAATTGTTGGAACAAACCTAGTTTCCTCTGTTATACAGTGAGAATAATAAACCTACCTCACAGACTGTCATGGGGATTAATTAAATACATAAAGTGCTTTAAAATCATTGCAGACACATAATAATAGCTACTATTTATTGGGCACTTACCGTAGTTTCTCCTTGTTGGAGGAGACTGAGGCTTACAGAAGTTAAGTAAGTGCCCGAGATCTCACAACTAGAAAATGGCAGAACTGATGGGGAACTCAAGAGTTAGAAAATTTTAGTTTAAGGTGATAGTAAACCTTGCAGTTAATGCATGTAAAAGAGCTATTGTTTCAGGAACTGAAGGTATGGCCCACCCCGACTCCAGGACACCACAAGCGATTAACCTTTGAGCTCGGGAAGAGACCACAAGCAATCTAGGTGGTATCCGAGCCATTCTGTTCCAGATCAGTCCACCGCCCAGGACACAGGACACGGATAAAGAAAATCACCAGTCAGCAGATGAAAGGATATTAGGGAAATTACTGGACTGCAGCTTTTATCTGCCTAACTTCTTTCCTGAATTCCAAATCCCTTACCTATACTTTTATTCCCTTGAATTCCAAATCCCTTACCTACACTTTTTCCTCCTTATAAAAAAGGCTGGCTTAAAAGGAAATGTAAGCCAGTCTGTTAGGATACGTACTCACCATCTTCTCAGATCACCAGCCATCTGAATAAAGTGCCCTGAAAGATTCAATCCCTGTATCTGCTTCTTGGTTTTGGTAGTGACAGACAGCAACAAACGCCAACCTTTCCGGTTTCAGAGCCACACCTGGGGCCCAAGCAATCTGCAACTAACTAAACTGACCTCTTAACCTCTACCTTCTGCAGCACAATTACCAGGACTGATGAAAAATACCCACGGAGTTTACAGCCTAGGATTCCACTGAATTCATTCATTCATCCATCATATATTTACTGAGCACTGTTGTGGGTTGAATAGTGTCCCTCCCCCAAATGAATGTCCACCAGGAACATAAGAATGTAACCCTCCTTATTTGGAAGTAGGGTCTTCGCAGATGTAATTAACTAAAATGAGATTATACTGGAATGGAATGAGCCTTAAGTACAAAGAGGGTCTCTGTAAGAGACAGAAAACGACTCACAGAGAATGTGAAAATGGAGATGAGATTGGAGACATGTGTCTATAAACCAAGAGCCTCTTTAAGGATTAACGCCCCAAACCAGAAGCCAGAAGAAAGGCAGGGAATGGTTTCTCCCTCAGAGTCTCCAGATGGAGCCAACCCTGCTGACATTTTGATTCTGGACTTCTGGACTTTGAACTGTGAGAATACACTTTTGTTTCAAACCACACTGGCAATCTGTTACAGCAGCCCTAGGAGACAGTCCCGGGGCACGGCTCCCCCCGCACCCCCTCTCCCCAGTTACAGCGTAAAGAAAACCGCACCCTGCCCTCCTGGAGTGTAGTTCTAGTGAAAGAGATGAACAACCAGCACATAGTACAAGGACAGGCACGGTTTAGTGCCGTGAGGAAAGAGTATTAGAGGACGAGAGACAATAGCCAGGTGATGCTGATAAGAGTAGTTAGGGAATGTCTCTCTAGAGACATTTTAACTAAATGAATCACAACTGTGGAATTTCGGCCGTAGGTGGGTAATCCTTCACAGCACCATTTCAATACATGCCCCCACATTAACTGGAAAGATAACTAAGCAAGATTTCAAAACACATGAAAACGGATTTCCAGAGAGCCCTGGTCTCTCTTCTCCCTGAAGAGTTTTAAGGGAACAGAGGGGTTCCTAGCCCCCCTACCCCTCTCACAGTCACATCTGTTCTAGGAGGTAGTAGCAAGAACTCTGCTTCTTCCTCCCTCCATGGAGCTCATCGGCCTCACAGGCAGACCCTGAGCCCCAAGGCTTTGGGAGGCGGAAACACAGCCGCTCAATGAAAAGGGGCAGCTTCCAATGAGACACATGGCGACCTTACGTCAACTCTTGGGCAGTCTTGGGCAACCGGAACAACTGCT
The DNA here is from genome assembly GCA_007922815.1 of Macrotus californicus. NCBI lineage: Eukaryota > Metazoa > Chordata > Mammalia > Chiroptera > Phyllostomidae > Macrotus > Macrotus californicus. The sequence goes on from VMDR010017725.1 coordinate 17,606, forward strand.
GGAGTCACCTGAGTCACCTGAAATTAACATAATGAGCCAAAACATCCTCTCAGGTCATCTTTTAACACTACCACAGATAACTTACCTGTGTTTAAAATTTTTAACATTCATAGCCATGAAATTCAAGCATCAGACTTCTTTGCGAAAAACACGTTTTTAATGCTTTTGTTCAATAAAGTTCCTTTGGCAATTTCAGCAAAGATCAAACCAGTTCATTTGGGGAGATCTGAATTTAATTTGGACTTGAATAGTGAAATTAACTGAAATACAAACACTAGGTGTGGGCCAATCCCTGAAAGTGTTTAAAGCAAAAAACTTTAAAGGTATCAATATAAACATTCCACAAATTTCAGACAGCAAGCTAATAAACTTTTATAATGACAATAGGAAATGAAGGCCATCACAGTCACAATTTTCTTAGTGGCTATATTTGAAAACTTTTCCCATGCCTTCTCCAACTGGCTCAGACAGAAGCAGAAAGGACATGTATTGCTTTATTTCCCTCTGAAAATTAGTGTATTTTCACCAAACTTAACTTCATTTTGACCTGACAAAACTCGTTTCATTCCTTCACCTTCTGCTCATCGTCCAGTGGTTTCTGCAGGATCCTCACGCCACTCGCTCCGGGCAATGGGGCCCCGTGGCAACCGAAGGCATGGACCTTTGAATCTGAGTACTACCAGCATCTCCAGACTGGACCGCTTTCCCAACTCATCTCCCTCCCTGTTTTGATGCTTGCTCCCTTGGTCTTCTCTCCACACTGCAGGCAGCCATATTTAAAAACAAAGAAACAAAAATAACTACTCCCCATTTAAAACCCTTCTAACGCTGTCCACTGCAACAAGAATAAAATCCCGATTCCTCACCATGGCCTACTAGGCATTGTATGAACTGGCCCCAGACCCTCTCCCTCTCATTCTCTAAGCTCCAACCACACCAGCCCTTTTGGTGCCCGACAACTTAGGGACTTTGTACTTGCTGCTTTCTCTCCCTCATAGACTTCCCCCTCAGATCTTCAAGAGAAGGTCATTCAGGTCACAGCTGAAATGAACCCATCGCCAAGGGACCTTCCCAGTCTAAAGTAGCTAGAGCTCTTTCACCCCACTCTCACCACTTTCTGTACTATCTCTTATTTTTTAGTACCACTTATTACACATGGCATCATATTCATTTTTTAATCTCCTCCACTCCTGTAGCAGCTCCCTGAAAGATCGCTGTTATCTCTAGAAAGGACTGGTCACAGAAGAAACACATGTATCGGCTGAATAAATGAATAAACAGTCATGTGACTTTGGACAAACTAAGCTCTGCAGTAATAGTCAAGCAAATAAAAAATAGCAAATAGTTTCATTTGTCATTCTTTCAATTTCCTTCTTCTGCTGACTAAATTCTTTCCCACAAATTGGAAAGAAAACCTAGCAAGATCGGAAGACCGACCGACAGACATGAGCTAGACTTCAGGCTTGTTTAACAGGCCGAGATTCCGACACACACGAAAACAGCTTTCCAAGTACACACCAAGCTGCTCATATTCTTTAACACCCGTTTAGAGCAGAGGAAGGTGATGTAGAGAGTAGCAGCTTTAGTTCAGAGCTTCTGAACACCAACCCAGTAACTCTCTCACTGAGAAAATTTAAAAAAACAACAGAAAACTACAACTAACAGCAAAACACAAAGCCCATAAAGAAAGGAATGAGTACCCTTTGACTTTAGACACCAGCTAATACCTGATTCATCATCGAGGCATTAAAAAACAAAAACAAACCCTGAGCTAAATTTAGCAAAATTTCAAAATCCTTCATTGCACTTCTGTTTAAAACATATTTCTATCACTTTTTACTGTCTAGTAATTACTACATTTTGCATCAAATTTTGGAGTTTTATACGTTAACACTAATACCTAGCCTAAACCTACAGGCTCCTGAATATTTTAGATAACAGTAAATATGCCAGATTACAAATTCAGTATGAAAAACTTTAATGAAAACATTAATCATACAAAAATTAAATAATAAAACCATTTAAAATGACTTATAATTCAAACAGATTTGGCTTTACTGGTATTTCTCTACCAGCTCAATTTCATAGGAACTAATTATTTCCAGATAAAATCTACTATAGTAAGAAAAAATGAGAATAAAGTACATAAAGCTCATAAGCCCTGTGCTCAGCACATAGTGCTCATAAATATTAGTTTTTCTTTTA
>VMDR010017726.1:0-19816 GCA_007922815.1 Macrotus californicus
TCTAACAAAGAGGTAAAGCAACTTACACAGATAACACATTCCTAGGAAGTGGAGATGGAAGGACATGAACCTAGGTCTGCCCAGCTCCAAGATCTGTGTTTCCCCCACTACAGTGTCCTTGATTTGGGGGACTTCCCAGATATTCTCAGCTCTGCATGGCTCCTGGACTTTGGCTGTTTGTCCCACTTGTAGCTAGAAATGAGTGGCAACTTGTGTCATCTCCGAAGCCCTTTTTAAATTATTTAATCTTTATTGAATTTTTTTCCATTGCCATTTAGTCCCTTCATATGCTGTCTGCTTTGACCATCTCCTCACCTCAGGTTGACTCAATCTTCCTTAGGGAATGAGATCTGGGTGTTGGCATCTTTTCCATGGGTAGATGCCCTAGCAGCCTTAGCACATGGTGTGACCGTACTGGAAGAGATTCTGCCCAGACAATTGGGTGATATAATCTAGAAATGTGTGGGGAGTTGAAATGGGGTGAATTTTGACCACTGAGGAATGACACATGGGAAGGAGTTAGCAGGCAATGGCTTGCTTTTCTCTGCCACCCTCCATGATGGGCTCTTCTCAGAGGTAATGGTTCCATGCAGAACTCTAGAGATATCCCTCCTTTGTGAATGAGCAACCAGCTATGTTTTTCTGTGACACTGTGGCCAGCTGAGTAATGCACAATTTTATATGTGTTTTTCCTTTTTCCCTGACTCACTTCCTTTTCCTCTCACTCTTGCCTTCCTGAGATAAAACTCCCAAAGCACCAAAGCTTTGCCTTGCAGTCTGATTTCCAGGGAACCTGGACTTTGACATCTATGAAGGCTCAACTTCTCCAAAGTTCAAACAGGTGTCACATAGGTTGTGAAATCACTTTCAGCATATTGCTATCAGCATTCAAAAACATAATGAAACACAAGAGAAGCAAAATATCAGAGTGCATCATACATATTGAAGATAAATACCATTTCTTGAAACTGTTGTTTCAGTTACGTGTGTTTGAGGATGCATGTGTGTGTTGAGTTATGATGTTAAATACATGTTTTCCTGGGTGTTGTGGTCAATAAGGTTTGAAGGTCCTGGTTTAAAAAGTGGGTACATGGAGTGATAAGTTCATGTTATAACTGTGACTTCTGGTGGCATAGTCACAAATGCCCTATCTGTGGAAATTTTTGGTGGCTTAACTTCTTACTTTAGCAAGTATTAAAATGTCTGAAAAGCCCTCATTTGGTTTACCTGTACAGGGTCAGTGTACATTTGTTAGCTGCTACATTAGAGAAAGAATATTTTGAAATACTATTTCCTTGGAGGTTAGATAGCATGACTTATTTAGAAAAATAAAGGAAATGATACAGTGAAAAAATTATTTAATGATGTCTAAATGCAGTTATTTACATATCTTTGTGTGACTGTTATACATGCAGGTCCACTTTTCTAATAACAATCATCGATAATCCAGACAACCAAATTATATGAGTTGTATTTTTCCTATGACATTATATCTGAAATATATGCCTACTCTCCCAAGAGCAAAGACCTCTTTGATCACTTTAGAACATGTGAATTTGGAGAATGCTGGGGGCAAGATACAAGTGTCAAAGATGTGAATGTACTTGCCGACTTCTAAAACAAACAGATTTTAGTTTGCAGTGTGTGTACTGATTTAACCTGAAGATATTAACTGAGAACAGCTGTTGAGTTGCACTTGGTTAAATGTTCCGAGATAAAATACTCTGGCAAGACACATAAAAGTGAAAAACTAGAAAGTTTGTGAAGACACAGAACAATCTTTAAGGTATGATCCAAAAGTCATAGACATGGCAAGTGCTGTCTTAATTCCTCTCTGATTCTACGAAACCATACTAGACAAAAGCAGTTTGAGTGGATTTATACACTGCTTAAAATTCAAGGGTATGGTTAAGTTTCCAAGACCCTATTGCTTTCAAGTTTGTAATAATTCATAAGTAGCCAACCGATAGACCTAGCTTTATCACGTGGTTGTCATAACACAATCATTTCTACAATTACTGCCAAGCCTTCTGAGAATTTTAATACATTTGGAAGTTTCTGAAGAAACATTTTGAAGTTCATACTATCCACACCCTGATAGTCAGATCGTCAAAGACAGAGAGGTTGTTTGTTCCTTCGCCATGTAATCATTGTACAATAACTAGTGAGCACCACTCTGTGTCCAGATAATAAAGGATTTGTAGGGTATTTGGAATGTTTTTACTTATTCGTGTATATTAATGTATGCTAAGTGAATTTAAAGAATAATGTTTAGGGAGAAGGATGCATACCAGTTTCATTCGTTAGAGCTATTTCAGAGGGTGTGCATTGACCAGAGGAGATTTGATTCAATATTCATTCTTCTTGCCCTGGAGTCAATAGTAACGAGGCCAGGTATCATATGAAGGGAATGCATGTTGCAGAAGAAGCCCTGACTTGCTGGTCATCTTCACACCTGTGCACAAGTCCCATTATAGTTTGCTTGTCATTTGGTATGCTTGTTGATAACCTTTGTAGTAGATCACATTACCTTCTCGGTACTCCTCTTCTTTGCCATATTCTGGTTCAGTTTCTCCCATTAAAGACCTATAGTTGATCTCCCCACCTCTTGACCTTGAAATTGGTCATGAGACTTGTTTTGGCCAATAGCATCAGGTCTGTATGCCAGTTTCAAGCTTAGGTCTTAAGAAACTTTGTGTGTATCCACTTGCTTTCTTGTACTTCTGCTATATTCATGAGAAGACCATTCCCAGACTACTGCTGGTCTCAGGAGAAGTTTGAGAGACATGTGGAACAGAGCCATCCTCCATTGCATGAGCTAAGTAAGTGTGTATTATTTTATGCCACTTATATTTTGTGGATATTTGTTATGTAGCATTGTTGTAATAACAGCTGACTTACAGACTCTCTAAATCCACTTGTGATTTTCAGGAAATTTCTTGGCCCTGTCAGATTTGGGGAGTTTATTGTTGGCTTGTGAATGAAATAAGGACTTAAATTGGAGTCCTGACTTTCTGCCTGGGCCCTAGCTTCATGTATCTACTCTTTGTGGGGCTAACAGTAACTTCAAATAGCAGTCAAGTGTGGCAGAGTATCACTTGACATCTACACACTTATAATTCCAAAATATATATGTTCATATATTTTGAACAGAGCTGCTCTGGCTAATACTTTGTCTGTAGTCAGTTAGTTTACATGGATCATACTTCCATTAGTTCTTTTCCTCCCTCCCCATGCCGGATGTTACAGGAGAATTCATGTAGGTGCCAAACTTCATTATAAAAGCACTCAAAGACACCATGACCTCAAGTAGTTTTGACACATATAGGAGTTGTCACTGCATATATTGAAAGTCCTAAAATGATTGATACAATTTATGCAGAAGAAACTTCTTTTCTTAGGTATTCTTTCTGGAAGGAGTTTCTTGATAAAAATCTAGGACAACAATCACTCTGCTATACAATTACTGTCCTGTAATAAGTTCATGATTTCTCACAGAAGGAACTCACATGTGAAGATGCCATGTCTGGCTCAGCCACAGATAAGGCACTTCAGTACAAGTGCCTGGAAAGGAAGGTTTTCTTTATCTACTGGGATCTTTGTAGCTGAAAGGCTGATCCTGGCATTTTCTAGAATGTATTTCACTTCTGCTGCCCTGTCAAATGGAGGTGGGCAAGTTCAGTGGTGGGACTGGATATGTCCTGGAGTCACAATGGTATCTCTTGGATACTTGTCGAACATCTCATGATAACTTGAAAAAAAAATCTTCAAGTGTTTATTATATAGATAGCAAAGGTAAAATACATGGTTGGTATTTCATTAGGATAGGTCAAAAATTTCTCTGTGAGCTAGGGCAGGTAGTAGGTAGCAAAATCTAGTGCAACAACTCAATACTTTGCATTATAATTAGAGAAACCAGGGTTCCCAAACCAGAGTACTTTTTGGGGTGCCTTTTAGTACCTGAAGAGTCTTAACTGGTTCCCTAAACTTCCCCAGGACACACTGATTCCCCAAATGTAACATTCTAACTTCATCCCTATAGTTGCCCACAGGGGACATGGGAGCCTGAGATGAGAATCCCAGACACTGTCTAAAGTATTCCAGAGAACATGAGATATATCCTGATACATGCTCAAATAACTTTAGGATTGCCAACTCAAGCTCCTAAGGTCTGTCCAAACAGTGCCAGAACAGTTTGGACATCCTCTTGAAAGTTTACAGAAGCATCAACAGAACTTGTTGAAGCCTAGAGGCAGTGAGGTAGTCTAGGGGTCCAGCCTAGCAAGAGATTCTGAAATACTGATGTAGAGGCTGTTTTTCTTATCTTACCCCTGCCATGATTCCAAGTGTACCCAAGCATCCATCTAAGATTAGCAAATGCCAATGAAAAGTCTTATTGGTGAATTCTGACTTAAGCCTGGACCAAATATGTTTCCTGTGAGTCTCTACTGACTCCATTTATCTACCACTAGATGTTGAGAACTCTGAAAATATTATGGCAGATAAGCTTAACTGTTCATCCAGACTCTGATATTAAAAGCCACAGTGAGGGTGGGAGATCTAAGAACCAATCTGAGCCCTGCCAGTAAAACCACAACTGGGAACTGGGGCTGGGAAACCCCAGGGAAGGGAGCTGTCCCTAGCTTTGGTGCTGACTGCCCAAAGCTTGTTTGCCCTACAAGGAACAGGAAGAAATGTGTGGTAGTAGGCTGCTGTTGGTCTTAGGGAATCCAATTTAGAGACACTGGAGGAGAGAAGGAAACAGGAAAGGAGAGGGGGAGAATAAAGAAGTAGAGAGGCACAACAATGGTTTAATAAATCTGAGCTGGGTAAAGATGTCCAGTTTGACTGGCTGCTGTTTTTCTCACTCCTTTGTGGGTAATCAAGGGAGAATCTCAATACTAGTTTGACTAGATGAGGGGAACCAGTTACAACCCGATCCTGGGATTGTTTTGCCATATACACAATAGCCCGCTGAAGGAAACATGGTCAAAGCAAGTTTGGTTATAACTTTTTGAGAGGTCAGAACCACGGTACTAACAAGTTTAGTTACAACTTCACAGTCTCAAGCTACTGCCCTGTTTAAGAAGGTGTTGGTGGTGGAGGCTGTGGAAAAGGCCGAAGGCAATCATGGAGTTAGAAAAAAGAAGCTCCAAGCCAGCACGATCTTTTGCGTCTCATCTGAAGGCATGAGTCATGTTTCATTAAGCAAACTCAGCCAAGCATATCCAGACTAATATCTTACATCTGTAGCCATCATCAAGTGCTAATTATTGGAAAGAAAATATAAAATATCCTGTTGAAGATGGAGAGGTCTCCATAAATCCTTTCATCCTATGGACGTTGCCCTGGAAGTGATGGTGCCAGTCCTTGCTTTGATTTCTCTTTCTTCAAGTCCTGTAGATATCTTATGTGCACCAAGTTATTTTCCCCACCAACCAGACTTAGGATTTGGGGCAGTAAAGGGGAGGTCTTTTCCCTCATATCCTGTAGTTGAAGCATTACCTGCATGTCTATCCCCTGCTTTTAAGCTTCATTCTATAATCACTGGACACCAGATAAAGGTTGGTCCCCCTAAGGATTCTTCCAGTCTTTCCTGGGTCTTGGCCTCTGTCTGATGTCCATCCTCATATGAACACATCACCCATAACAGCAAGTGCTGCCCTTCTGGGTCCTGGCATTATTGTTGTTACACCCTCCTCTTTTCCACCCACTGACTGATTCTAATCACAGCTTTAACTCCCGTTTCAAAGGACCTTTCAGAACAAAGAACTATAAGAAACAGCTATGTGTAGTAGTTAGGAGGACTGCCTAGGTTTAGATTTTTGTCTCTGCTTCTGATGAGCTGTGTGTTCTTCAACAAACTACTCAAACTCTCTGTGCTTCCATTTATTTGTCTACAACACAGAGATGGTAATAATTGGATTGTTTTGAGTATTAACTGAAATCCATTCTCTCCTGTACAAATTGGGCCTTAAATGCTAGTTGCCTTACATACATCATCTTTTTTTTGGGGGGGGATCCTCACAACTCTCTTAGAGAGGGTCCTTATTATTCCCATTTTATAGTTAAGGTCACAGCAATTGAATAACATTTTAAAGATTAAATAACCACTAAATTGTGTGTCTAAGACTTGAACATAGGTCTGATTCCAAAAACTGAGCTTTTGACATTATATTATATAACCTGGGATTGAACAATTGTCCCAGTTCAAGCTTGTTTTTGCAACTCAGTTGGATACCCAAGTATTTATCCCTTCCAGCCTTGGTCCTCTCAGATTCCTGGTCAGCTTCCAATTGTTCAGTTTACTTGGTCACAGCCATAGAGAGAGAGCGTTGATCAGAGCAGGAGTGAACACAGGAGAACCGTAATCCTTTTCTCTGCATTTCCTGTTGAATTTGGCGCATTCAAAAAACTAGTCACCTCGCTGAGGTCTTGATTGTGTGGGACAAGAGGGCTTCGACTTCATCCAAAGAAATGCACATAGCTCTGAAGGTGCCATCTTGCGCGTGTAGTGGTGTTCCTCCAGAAACGCAATGTGAATGTGGATCAGCAAAACAGGTAAAGGAGATTTAACGGTGAAAATAGAAGCATTTTCTTTTAAAAGTCTAAAAAAAGCTTTAACTTCATAGAATATATTGAACCACTTTGAAAACCTACTAAGACCTGAATTATCACAATGCAAGATGTTTCAGATTGAAAGCTCATTCTTAATTCAGAATAAAAACAATTATGAGAGTACTTCCTTGCAGCGAAACCTAAAGTATAGTTAAAGACTTGCCCTAAATCCATGTGAACTTGAAAAAAAAAAAGCTGCAAGATGTGTGTATGTTACGGACTGAATGTTTGTATATCCCCAAACTGATATGCTCTAACACCCTACCCTGCAATGTGATATTAGGTTGTGGAACCTTTTGGAAGTAATTAGGATTAGTGATTAGGTCACGAGATAAAGACCTTCATGAATGGGGTTAGTGGCCTTATAAAAGAGACCACAGAGGTTCCAGTTGAGCAAATGATACAAGAATTAGCTGTTTGATCTTATTTTGTTATGATTTGGTGGTTGTCTAAATTGTACACTTGAAGCCTATATAATTTTATTAATCAATGTTGTCCCAATGACTTCAATAAAAAATAAGTAAATGGTAGAGCAGCATAAAGATAAACAAAGAAAAAAGTAAAAGAGACCACCAGAGCTCCCTCACCCCTTCTACGCTGTAAGGACCCAGCAAGAACTCAGCAGTCTGCCCCCAAAACTGACCATGCTGGCACCCTGACCTGAGACTTCCCTGCCTCCAGAACTATCAGAAATAAATATTTGTTGTTTAAGCCACCCAGTTTATGATATTTTTGTTATAGCAGCCTGAGTAGACTAAGATGGTGTGTGTGTATGGTTTCTTTTTAATCTCCTCCCTCAGAAAGTGATGTGAGAAGCCAGTTTGAAAATAACAATGTTGTGGTCCCTTTTAAACGAAAGAAAGTCCAGAATTGCTTTTTTTGGCTCTCTGACATTAGAACTTCTGTGCTTTAAATGTGTTGAAGAGAAAAGGAAACCTTCAAGCTACTCGAAGATTTGAATTGCAGTGTTATCTAAAACTGTACTTAAGAGAGAGATTTACAAAACAGTAAAAGTAATTAGTTAAAACCTTCCATAAAAAAGAAGTAGGCAGCTAAAAATAAAAACCTTCATAGAGGATAAATAATAGAACTATTCGGAAATAATGAGTAAGTCTTTCCGGGTTTTCCTACGCTCTCAAGCACTCTGAAGGAACATATAATTCTGTCATTGTTACTATTGTTGTTGTTATATGTAGTTCCAATGTACAAGTGGAATCGCTTCAAGTTAGCAAGCTGTTAATTTTCTGTCCTGTACAGGATGTATTACTCTGCACTTCAATGTCATAGTGCACATCCATGGCTGCTGGTTCAAAGTGTAGCTCTGTATTATTTTATTACGAATTAATAAAATGAAAGAACTAATGCTTTTAGGGGACAAGTGTTTTTCTCCTGAATTCAGAAAAAGAATTTATTATTTTTTAACATTTGCATCTCCAAGAAGAGCAATATGGAGCTATTCCATCTTGATATTCTCTTTCAAGTTTTTGAGGTAGTTGAACACTGTCCAAAAGAACCTCTACGACCTCTTTCTGTACCTCTTTCTTACTTGGAGCCACCCTTTCCTCCATAATAGCCCACACCTGGCTCTCAACAGTCCCTCATTTATTGGCCACTCGGTGACTGATGTTCTCTAATGCTATTCCGCTCTACGCTTGTGCTGCAGAGAGTGTTTTTCTGGGAATCAATCTCCTACAGCTGTTTCCTCACCTTCTTCTCTTTCTTTAAATTTCAGACACTTTTTCCTTCCCCTATGTTCTCAGCTGATGACCTTGTTATCTCACTGGGAAAAAGATAATCGGAACAGGACTTCCTCTCTTTTCTACCAACATATCATAACTGTACCAGGGTGTTCTGCCTTTCCTCTCTTCCAGATTAACTGCACATGCTCTGTTCTAAAGCTAAGCCCTCCACTTGTGCATTGGATTCCATTTCATTTTGTCTAACCCAGACTTTTCTCTTGTACATATCATACTTCTGTCCTTCATGATTTCCTGCATTTCTATGGGATCTTCCATGGGCATACCAGCTTTTTGTAATGACACTCACTTGAAAAAAACAAACAAACCCAACAACCCTCCTTTGCTCCCTTCATCCTCTTCCAAATTCTTCCTTATTTCCTTACTCCTTTCACAGCAAATTTTCTGGAAAGATAATCTATTTTTATTGCTTCCTTTTTTTTTCCTCTTTTCCTCTTGAACTTACTCCAGTAAGGGTTCTGTTCCCTCATAAGTCCCACTGAAACTGTACTTATTAGTGTCAGCAGTGACCCCAGTATGGCCAAATATCATGGTTAATTCTAAATTCTCACCTTGACCTTTTAGAAACAACTGAAATTGTTCACCATCCCTTCATTTCATCAGTTGGCTTCTAGGACACCTCAATTGCTGGTTTTCCTCTTCTCAAGTTTCTTTGCCTGTATTACTTCATGTTAGGAAAAATCCTTCACTGGTTCTTTTTCTCACTACCCACCCAAAACATTGGAATGCCCCAGGGCTCTATGGACCCCCATCAGTTTTTCATCTGTACTTATTAAAGAATAACCCTAATGAGGTGAACATTACGGTGTTCAAGGGTTTTAAGCACTATCTACTTATATCTCCAACCTTAAACTCTTCCCTGAGCTCCAGACACTTCTATTCAACTGCTTACTCAATATTTCCATTTGAAAGACTGATATACAGCTCAAACATAACATAATGAAGATAGGGTTCTTGATTTCCCCTCACTGAGTCTGTTTCTCCCTAAGAAATCACCACTATTCATCCAGAGGGCTTAAGGCAAAACCCTGGAGATCATTCTTGAATTCTTTCTTACTAAGTGTACATATCCAATCTTGAAGCTACTTTGTTACTTCTACTTTCAAAACATTACCCAAATCCACCCACTTCTCACTGTCTCCACTGCTATTATCCTAGTTCAAGCCACTGTTAACTTTCCCCTTGGTCTTACCTCTCAGGCATTTATTCATTCAGCAAATACTCTAAGACCCTAACAATGTGCCAGGCACTATTCTTGGCGCTGATTTTGCAGCAAAGAACAAGCAGAACAAAAATGCTTATGCTCAAGGAACTCAAATTCTGCCTTTGGAAGATGCCTCCTTCTTGTCTTCCTGATCTTCTCTTTCTCTCTCTTCTCTCTTCAGTCTATTTTTTCATGTAACAGTCAAAATCTGTTAAAAAATGACAACAACAACAAAAACCCTAAGATTGAATTGTTACCCCACTGAAAGCCCTCTAGTGGCCTCTCTGACTTCACCCCCACTGCCCCCGTCACTTAGTCCACGTGGCAAACCCCGCCCACTGGCGGGCCAAGCTCATTGAGCTCATTTCAGCATCCTGGGCTTAGTACACATTGTACTCTCTGCCTAGAATGTTCTCCCCTCAGCTGTTTTTGTGGCCTGCACCCTCCCTTCATTCAGACCCTGATGAAATATCACCCCAGAGAAAGTTTCCCTGATTACCTTTTCCTAAATAGTTGTGCCTCATCATTCTCTATGAATTAACATTTATTTTCCTTGAAGCATTTACCACATGACGTGATACCATGTATTTATTTAACTTATGTTTATCTGAGTGTTGTTATTTCCCACTAGACTGTAAGCTAATTGAGGCAAAGCTTTTCTCTTTTTTAAAAGAAAATTTATATATTGATTTCAGAGAGGAAAGAAGCAGGAGAGGGAAGGAAGGGGAGAGGAAAGGAAGGGGGAGAGAGAGAGACAAACATTGATTTGTTATTCCACTTACTTATGCGCTCTTTGACTGTTTCTTGTATGTGCCCCGACTGGGGATGGAGCCTTCAACCTTGGCATATGGAGATGACACTCTAACTAACTGAGCCAGGGCGAGATTTTGTCTCTCTTGTTTCTTGTTCTTTTTCCAGCACTCAGAACAGTGCTTGCCGTATGATGAGCATTGAATAAATAATATATAAAGGAGTTAATGAATGAAAAAGTTATATATCATAATGGAGAAAAGACCCACTAAACTTGAAATCAAGAGAACTTGGTTATAACCCTCATTTTGTCATTGACTGGTTATGAGACACTTGGTAAGTCCCTTTAACCTCCTTGGGTCTCATTGTCTGTACAATGAGAAGTGTGGACTGTGAGCCTTTAAATCCCAATTCTAACATTTTCCAATTCTGTGCATGTGGTGTCTTCACACTGGAGACCAGCTCCTTTGCCTCATTGGGCCCAAACAGGAGTGATGGCATTTTTTTCGTAGGGCTGCTGGGAAGTAGACATGGGCTTTTTCTTTTCTCTGTATCCTGTCAGGGTTGAGATCTCTGCCAGGAGGGAAGTCACAGCATTTGCATCTGCACAAACATTTTCAGTCAAGAACCTCCCCAAATTGCCTACCGAAGGGAAGGAGCCAGAGTGGGAAATATCACAAGGAAAGAGATTCAATGATGCTTTGATCAAAAAGTTCATTACATTTGCTTTCGATCACAATGCATACTTGCTCAGGTCTGCAATCACTTACTCTGTTAGGCACAAACCCTAGAGGGAAAAAATAGCCTGTGTACACGGCTCCATCTGTGTGAGCCCCTGCCAGAAACATTTATGAATCACTCGTCTCCTGATAGACAACTTGCTTTCCTAGTTTGCATTCATATTTCCCACAGATGTTGCCTTTGAATTAGCCATTGTCTCACTTAGTTTTGAATGCTTTCTACTATTTGAGACTGTAATATGGGTAAATCTCACCTACCGCCAAAGCTGGCAGGGCTTGCTCGACATTAAAGGAAGGAGACCTTTGGGCACGCAAGGAACTGGAAGCCAGGATCAGGGATGGACGCTTCTCCACCAGTTTGCAGTTTGGTATTTCTCAAGTCCTGGCGTCAGGGATGTTTACTCTCAGGTTATGCAAAGTCCTAGCCTGGACTCTGGAAAAAATGAGCTGACAACTTTGACTGAAAGGAGTTTTTAGCTCATTCCCAGGGCATCTTGCTTTTATTAGACTGTAGCTCTTGTTGTGTTGTCTGTCCTGAGCCATGAGGGTGTCACTCACTGTCTGGAACCCACAACCCACACCTACTGTGGCTTTTGTCATCTGACAGCTTACGTCCTGTCACACATGAACCCTGCTGAGAGCCATGTTGCCTGGACCTCCGATGTTACTGAGCTGTTTGGGATGTAAATAGATTTTCTTTTGGGCACATTTAGAGGTTAGCACACTGTATTTACAGAAATATCTTATCTTTACTTTTGAGCCACTCTGCCATTCAACCTCTGTCCAGTCTTCGTTAACTTCAATTAGATTTTACTTCTCTTTTCCTTTAGAGATAAAATATTAAAACCCCATAAACCAAGTTTTATTCCTTTGTAAATACCATGTCTGAAAGTACCAAAGGTGTCTCTAGTTTCAGATACATGAGCTTACAGTTAAATGCAAATTTTAATTTCCTTCATAAAGGAGCTGATGAAAATCCATTGTGAAAAGGTTATGAGAAAAAGCTTATCTTACAATTGCAGCCAAGATTCAAGCCATTATTTAAGACGTGAAGCATTTGGCACCAAAATGATTGTTGTCATTAAAAAGGAAGCCCAACACATTACTCTTAGGCTGAGAAAAAATAAGTTAGCTGTCATTGTTACTTCAGGAGCGACACAGGAAGATGGCAGAAATTAAAATGAGCAGCTTTGCCGCGAATCATGTAATATATATATATATATTTTTCATCTAAGAAGTAGAGATAATTAATAAACATATCAAAGAGAGTTTACTTATTGGTTAGTACTTGACATCTAGCTAGATTTGTATTCCTTTAATGCATAGAGGAAGCTAGTGGAGCTTTACCAAAGTGGTAGTAAAGAGATAAGAAGGTCTTCTTTTCTCACGAGTATACTATTAGCAGCCTGGGGTTTGTAACTGAATGTCATTGTTGACAAGTTTGTAGGTATTCTTATGCTCAGTTTTGGAAAGCAGGGTTAGGGTGAGGCCACTGAGGTCATCCTGGCTGAGTTCACCTTAGTCTGGATGAAGGGGAAAATAGCCCCCGGAGATTTGCGTAGGTAAGTACGTGGAAGGCTCTATTATTTTTGGAGGCTACAGAAAAGTCCAGTGCACTTATCATCAACTCCTCCCAAAAGTTCCTCCAGATGTCCCATCCCTCAGTGGTTTGCTGAATCACTGTCTGAAGTGGTCTGGCTGCCCCTTTCCTCGTCTCCTCCCAACGCAGCGCTATTTCCCTCTTCCTGATGTGAGAAGAAAATTGATGAACGTTCCCCGAAATGTTTTCAAATGGGTGTCTTCTTCTAACCTCATATATATCACCTTTTTCTTGTCAATCACACTTGCCTAAGCTTTGAATTGCATTTCTGTGTGACTAGACTGTCTTTTTGCATTAAGTGAGAGGTGAGGAAAGAGATGGCACATTCAGTTTAGGCCATTCAAGCCCCGGGTGGGTAGCTTCGTTGGTTAGAGTGTGGTCTCCATAGGCCAAGGTTGTCAGTTCGATGCCAGGTCAGGGCACAAAAGAATCAACCAATGAATGCATACATAAGTAGAACAATGAATCGATGCTCTCTCTCAAATCAATCAATAAAAATTTTTAAAAATTTAGGCCATTCCAGAGATGGCCATTAAGGAGCAATTAATGAAGGAGCTATTTTTGAGGTTGTGGGCGAGTTTAAATAAGACCAGTCAGGAACGGTGGAGCACCTTAATCTCCCTGGTCTCTCATCCTCTGCTCTGCTGCTGGTTCCTCCCATTGACCTCACCCAGTGAAGAGCCCTGGATTGCTCCTTGATGCAGGTCAGCCTCTGGCACACAGACACTGATGTGTGTATCTGGATAAACAGATAGAGAATATTCAGTGCCTGAATTATTTCTGGAAAATTATCATTTTCCTAACACTCTTTGGACTTCTTTCTTATCCTGTCAGTTAATGTCTGAAATCCAAAATTAATTTCTGTGTAATTATGCAAATGAATTAGGGGACTGACATACAAAGTGAAGGAAAAGAATCAAGGGTTCCCATGCATTTGCTTCTTATCCACAGGCTTAAGCCAAGCACAGGAAAGTGAGCCCACCATGCTGCCTAGCCCTCTCTTGTGGTCCCAAGTGCAGTGTAAGTGAATCTGAAGTGATGTGTGGGGAATTCTTCAGGCCAGGTGCAGGTAACGGAGGTGCTCATCATATTACAAGTTATTATTTTTGTTATCATGGTTCTATTTCATTTAGAGTGTTTCTTCCTTTTATTTGTTTCTATTTTTACCCCAATTATCTTGTTCTATCTCTATTTATCTTCTCATGTCATTTTAAATTAAAAAAAACCCGCTATTGTAATTAACTGAGAAATTATATGTGTTTCCTACACCCTCCTTTCAGAGTAAGGGAGTTATAGGCTAGTTTTTTAAGAGTGTGGGCATTGTAAAGAAAATATTTTAAAGATGGACTTCCTATATAGCCTGCTCTCCTGTTATCTTCCACCTTGCAGTGTATCATGGAACCGTCTTTCATCTCATGGTGGGTGTAGATATCCTTCCAAGCTTGTGAGTGATTCCATTTCTGCCTCACAGATTCTCTTTTCCCCGAGTCCTCATTCCACCTCTTTGGCATTCCTTCAGGTTTCATCTAAATGCCATATTTTTCCCCCAGAAGCTTCCTCTGATTCCCTAAGACCAGGATAAATCTGTTGTGGAGCTTACTATACTATAATTAATCTCGTTTATCTGCCTTTGCCTCTAGTTCATAATAAGCTCCGGAAGGGCAAGAACAATACGTCTCCTGTTCACCTCTATTCCCCTAACACAAAGCATGCAGTAGGCAATCGTTAGATAATCGCTCGGTGGAAACTGAGTCTATTATAGCCAAAGACCAACCAAGCTGAAACCAGGGTGGTTTGGAAACCCAGGAGCTTTATCAGTCATAGTAGGCCACCTCACACCGTCAGCTTTTTAAACAAAGTTTTCTTGTTTAATTTTTGGTCAATAGTAGGTTTAAGGTTGGAATTTTGCATTTAGCTGCAAGCATAGTGAGTTATAACCTTACCACCATTTACAAAATCTCTAGAAGATTTGGCAAATGTTTTTGCCTGCTGCATTTTTGTAACTATTTATTTTGGGAAGAAGCTGCAAATTTAACTTTCTTTTCACGGTCCCTTTCTTGCTTTATTTCTGTCTGAAGGAAACTGATATGAAATTAACTTTAGCATTCTCTTTGTTCTTTGTTAGCTCCATTATTGAAACAATGTGGAAGAAACAAGGGACTGGTGCTCATAAGCCCTAGATTCCAGGTCCTAATTAACCCAGTTTTTACATCAGGAAAACAGAAATGATAATAGTACCAATTGTGTAGACTTGTTGTGGGCATTAAGTGAGATGATCCACATAAAACATTTAGTGTAGGACAGTAATTTGCAACTGCTGTGCCGCAAAAAATTTTAAAACATGCAATACCTGACTACTTAGTCAGGGGGCATTGACCTCTTTTCCCTTAGATTGTCAAATAAAAAAAAAATGACAACAGCCAACACAGCAATAGCTGCCTGGTGTGAATGAATCAAAATTATATCTATTTTTTTTTTGCCAGATTGGCCAAAAATATATTTTTTGGTGTGTCACAGAGTTTTAGTAATTCGTTTATGTGTGCCATGAGATGAAAAAGGTTGAAAACGGCTGGTGTAGGGCTTGGCAAACAGTAGGTGCTCATGAAGTGATGGTGGTGGTGGTGGTGGTGGTGGTGGCAATGATGATGATGGACACTAAACTACTTAATGTACCTAAATACTTGCTGTTTTATCTGCAGCACAGGATTGGGACAGCCATGTAAAAATAAGAAAAAATATGGAAAAGCACTTTATAAACTATTTAATGTACATTAATGATAGTAGTGATGTAGTAATAAATAAAGTTACAAATAAATGTTGTATGGGTAATTAACCGCATTCCAGTATCACTCAGTTCTGTTCTGGACATATTATTCTCTGTCTTTCTAAGAGTTATGAGTGGGAATGGAGTTTAAATGAGCCAGCCAACCACCCATCAAATGGTTAATTTTTCTAAACTCCATGTATCAGTTTCCAAAACCTGAAAAGTTAATTCCACATTCGCAGACTCTGTTACCTTCAGAGTCTTGAATGCCAAGAAAGTTGTTGATTTAACTTTACATTTGTGAAAAGTAACACTTAGTTGGCAAATAAATACTTCTGAACTGCAGGAGATAAGCTGCTATAAACTTGCAAGTCATGGCTTCTGGTTTCGTTTTGTTTTGTTTTTCGTTTTTTTTTTTTAAGGAAAGGCTATCGGTGGCTTTCATTCTTATCACAAACAGCATGAGTTCCCAGATTGCCAGCTGTGTTGGGGTCCCCAGCAGGAGAATTTCATTGAATTCTCTGTGAGCATTTTCCTTCAGAAGGGCTTTGGTAAGGAACCTTAGGCTTGCTCGAGTTCCATTCTGGTTGGAATGCTGCTGAAAAAGAGGTATTTCTGAGAATGTAAATATGTGAAAAATTATTTGAATAACATCAGAACTTCAGCTTTTTACTTTATCAAATTTGACTTAACAAACCGCTGTTTCTTTCCTCTTTGCTTAGCAGTATTAATGAGAAATGAGTACATGAAAAAAGCAAGGAAAGAGATAAAAACAGAATATAGAATATAATGAGTCCTCACTTAACATTGTCAATAGGTTTTGCGATTTTAAAGGAAATGACCAATAGAGAAATCAGTTTTACCACAGGGTAATTGATATAAACAAGAATTAAATTCCTGTGGCTGTATTGAGAATTGATAATCAGCCTTTGAAGGAGTTTGAACCTCATGTTATTCAGTAGATGCCGTCTGAAAAGTCATCTGCTAACCAAAGTCATAAAATACTAGATTTGGAAGGTGCCTGGAAGTCCGTGAGTTAACCTCCTTCCTTTGCTAAGGAGGAACCGTGCCTCAGTTACCGACAAGTACTGCTCATAAGTGTTACATTCACTGCGCTTTTCTGTATCTCTCCTGTTAGGTCTTGCTTATCACATGAACACTTACCAGCAATCAGTGTAATCAGTGTTGGCAAAATATAAATGCTAATGACTTTTAATCAGCTAGGCTTTCAGGAAACTTGGGCCGATGCCTGGAATAATCCTGCTTAGAGATGAATGGTGCAGCAAGCTTTAAGAATTTTTATTCTAATTCATGATGGTGATAGAAATGGCAACTGTATTCACGGTGAGAGAAGAAACTGCAAAGGCACGTGTTGTGTGGGCCTGTGGGTGGGTGTCCTGACCTCAGTAAGTGTTTCACATCCTCAGCTTTCTTGTTGCATTTCCTTCTGGCTTCTGTGTTATTTAGCAGTAAACCCGAGGGTAACGCAATGCCTCGGCTAAAAGATGTTACTAGAACAAGTAAACCACACCACTGTAAAAACTGACCATGAACATTTCCTTAGTATATGGACCTGTGGGGCATCTTTGCAATCTGTCCATCCTGGATGCCCTAGTGGGGGACGACACTGACCAGTTCTGTCTCATTACTAAAGTCCCCTGGGCCATGGGCCTAACCCCCGTCCATCTCTTTCCTTTTTCTGCTTCCTGATCAACAGTATGAGATTTGGTGCCCCAATGCCTGAGAGCGTTAGGATACTTCTACTGCTGGTAACCTAGGTCAAAATAGTTGGAACCTAGGCATTTAGTTTTTCTTTTCTTTTGTTTTGAAAGCCGTTTAGCCACTTAGCCTTTTCTTTTAGAAGACATTTGTGATGAGTAACCAAGGTAAATATGAAAATAAATTTTATTAAATATGAAAAAAACCCCTGCACTCCAAGAACAATGTTCACCTAAAAATACCTACACTCCCAGTTCGGATTTCAGGGTCTCGCACTGGAGCACGGATCAGTGATTGCCCTAAAGACCGTTCCAGGGACAGATGAAATGACCAGTGTTGGGGCTCCACTGTCTGGTTTCACTGGAGTCCTTCTGCTGGGACTTTTCCTCCACACCTCCACAGCCTCTGTGTGACAGATACTCTTCAAGACCCTTTTTGAGGGGAGCTGACAGAATCCCAGGTTGGAGAACGTAAAGAAGAGCCTGTGTAGTAGTAGTGCCTGTGGATGGCGGCAGAAAACTGCAGGTGTTTGTGACCTTCACTTTATTGGACATTTCCCGGTGGCCTGGGGGCAGCTGTTGATGGGTGGTATTTTGCTAGAAGAGCAGCAATTGTAACTCCTTAGCTTAAGCAGCATGGGGAACTCATTCACATGACCTTGAGATATGAGGGAGGTGAGGGGGTGGACTATAAAAAAATGGCTTTGCCCTGGCTTCCAAGAACATCCCTGTGCTGGGCAAACAAGCTGGGCTGCTTTCTAGTATGCCAGGTCCTTCTAGTCCTGTCCTTGCCGCTCCCCACATCAGACCTTCTCCCAAGGCTGCATAATTGCTATTCTTTTGAGAAGCATTTTTATTTTTCTGAGATTATGAACTTTTCTCAGGTTTAGTGTTAAATGTTCTTCTTTCATAAAACGATGGTGATAATAGATGGTATTTCTTGTTTTTGACTGCCCACTTGGCAAAATCGGCACTTGGCAGCCTTCTGCCAATTCTTCACATTGTTTTTGTATTTGTTTAGTTTACTGGTTATTGAACTCCCAAAGTCTGGAACACCAGTGTCCTCAGGGCACGGGTGACCAGGAAAGCTCACTGGTGAAGAAGGATCTCGTATGCACTGTAGACAAAGCTACTGAGTGTCAAAGGAAAGGGGCAGGAAGGAGGTTAAGTCAAAGGAAATGAGATTAGGTAGCAAGGAATGGGCCTTGCAAAACCCCGGCATGGCAGGTGGAAAAGAGGCGGCCGTAGAGGCAGAGCGGTAGCACAGGTACGCGCTGACATGAACACGGGGCTCTTTCCCCAGAGCATGTGGGTGGTCCTGGGCCTGGAACTGAGGAAAAACAGAGAAAATAGGTAAACATTTAAAAAACATTATCTTTTATACTTGTTTCAATTTTTTTCTTTTCATCCAAAATGTCAAATGTTTTTTCTTCTTTTGTATTTAAATCACTTTATTCTTCCAAGAAGGAATATTAATATTTAAGTACATATAGATAAGATGTAGCACCAGCCTAAGTGCCCATCAGTAGATGAATAAATTAAAAAAACTGTGGTACCCTTACACAGTGGAATACTATGCAGCAAAAAGAAAGAAGAAGGAATTCTTACCCTTTGCAACAGCATGGATAGAACCAGAGACTATTATGCTAAGTGAAATAAGCCAGTTGGTGGAAGACAAACACCATATGATCTCACTTATAAGAGGAATCTAATGAACAAACAAGCAAAACAGAACCAGAGACATGGAAACAGGAAGCAGACTGATAGCTGCCAGAGGAAAGGAGGGAGAGGGGGAATGGTGAAATGAAGGGGAAGAGGTTACTCAAAGAACATGTATGAATCCAATGGCTTTCTAAATGGAAAGCTGACTTTTCTCTAAAAACATCTGACCCGGTATCAGTCACTATGGCTAGTCTAGCATCGGGAGTAGAGACCACGTACTAGCGTCTTCACCCAAACCAGACATTGTTAATGTTCGTAACTCTTGCACTCAGTAGTAATGGATGCAGAAACAGACAACACATTGATTGCTGATTGAATCTTCATTTTCTTGATTAGTAGGGATCCAGGATCTTCTCTTATGTTCAGGGGCATTTGTACTTCTCTTGAAATTGACCATTTAATTTTCCAGCGTCTCATGTAGCAGCCGGCTCCAGGTAATTAAGTTTTGTCAAAGAACAGAATATGCCTCCCCTCCGCCCTTTTTTGGACTTTACTTACCTACCCACCTACTCTGAGAGTTTAAGAACTTGATCTTGCATTTGGAGAGCCTGGGTTCCATACTTGGCTTTACTGCCTACTGGGTGACCTACCTCTTAAAGCTATAAGCACATCATCAACTATATGTAGATAATAGAACCTATTCCATGGAGTTAGTGTGAAAATTAATTGAGGAAACTGCATTTACAGGGCTTAGTACAAGATTTGGCATGTTATATAAATGGTAGTGATTATATTCAATAAGAGGAATTCCAGACTATTAATTATAAATACCAACTCCACTCTTCCACTCCAATTAGTGTGATTCTTCCTCTTCAAACTCAAACCCACATCAGGCGTAGATAGTCCGAGGCTTCTGTTTTGAGTTGGCGTGAGTTAGCTTCAATTCCTCATGAGATATTTCTGCACACTAACGTAAGTGCTCACTTTGCTGCACTTGTGGATT
>VMDR010017727.1:0-19804 GCA_007922815.1 Macrotus californicus
CTTATGTAAAACTTTAATGGATGAAAAGTTGCTTCTTGTGGATGAGCAAAGAAAGTGGTTTCTTGAGACGGACTTGATTCTTGGTGAGGATGCTATGAAGATGGTTGAAATGACAACCAAGGATTTAGAATATGACATAAACTTAGTTGATAAAGCAGCGGCAGGTTTTGAGAGGACTGACCCCAATTTTCAGAGACATTCTGCTGTGGAAGGATAAAATGTTACCAACAGTATCACGTGCTACAGAGAAATTGTTCGTGAAGGGGAATGTCACCTGATGAGGCAAATTTCATCGTCTTTTTAAAGGAAATTGCCAGAGCCATGTCCACCTCCAACAGCCACCGCCCTGGCCAGTCAGCAGCCATCAATGTCAACTCTCCACCAGCAAAGAAGTTTGACTCGCCGAAGGCTCAGATGGAGGTCAGCACTTCTTGGTAATGAAATGTTTCGTAAGTAAGCTATGTACGTTGTTTGCACCCTGAATAGAATACAGTATTGTGTAAACAGAACTTTTAAATTCGTTGGAAAAGCAAAAATTTCATTTTATCGCGTGACTTGCTTTATTGCGATGTCTGCTTTGTTGCAGCGTCTGGACCTGAACCCGCGGTGTCTCCGAGGTTTGCCTGGAGTGAAAGCGGACACTCGGTCCATTGCGTTGTGCATGGCTATGCTGGACCTTTTACTTGCATTTTCTCATAACCCTGTGAGGTAGGTGTCTTTACTGTTCCTATTTATGATGGTGAGGCTGAGGCACAGAAAGACCAAGTACTTTGTCTAAGATTTCCATGCATGGAAAACCAGCATTTAAAACTGCACTTCACAGAAACTGGCACAATACCTCCCTCCATCCCCCGCCACAGTGAAAGTCCGTACAGAGAAAGAACTCCCTGAGCGCCAGGTGCGGCAGGGTGCTCGCCAGCAGAGTCAGCGAAAAGAAAAAAGAAGGTGGCGGGGGAAGCCCTGTGCCAGGAGGGAGAGTGTCGGGTGATTAACTTACTTCGTTAGCTCATCTTTACGTTCCGAAGCAGGGCTTCTTCCCCTCATCTGAGAGGTGAGGCTAGAGAGGAAATCCAGGAGCCATAAAATCAGACAACCTCTACCCACCAGAATCCTTTTACCTGCTTTCCTGAGACCATCTCCTGTCTCCGCACCCGACACCTCCAGCAGCCCGCGCAGAAGGGACGCTCTGTCCCCCTCGTCCAGAGCCCGTCTTACACCTCCATCAGGGGCTGCACAGAGCAGTGACGGGTGTTAGTAACACAGGTCATTCTTGAGTCAGTTCTTTCTGTTCCCTGTTGTCTTTTTTGGGGGGGTGGGGGGTGGCAGGAATACCAAGGACAAGGAGAGAATATTAGAAAAACTTCAAACGCTCAGTCGGCAATTTGCCATTAGTGGTATTTTAACAGAAAAGGACAGTGGACCTAGAGGAGTGGACCTCATTCGGTCCCTGCCTCCTATGTGACCTGCTGCCTGACTCAGGGGGTCAAGCTGAGCCACAGGGTCAGTTTAAAACATCCCCACTTTTAAAAAGTGACTGTTCCTCAGTCTATTCATCTTCTGCTGCCTCTTGCTTTTGGAGGCTCAGGTGGTAAAAATGGGAGAGAAGAGGAGAGGACTCGTTTTCTAAAAGACAAGACCATGCTCTCCCTATTAAGCAGGTGAGATGGCACCGCCTCTCTCTGGCCTTCGAGAGTGAGATGCAGTGGTTACCAGACAAGAGTCAGCTTTAACATAATCTTTACAGAACTTGATAGTAACATTTCCAATGTCAAATTTGGTCCATGGAAGGTGGTACATAAGGTGCGTATGGAAGATGCCGATAAGGCACCGGGAAAGTGCCCGTATGACGCACGGGAAGCGTGTGTAGGGGTGGAGACCTGGCCCAGGTGGCTCCCGTGACCGGTGCTGCTAGTTGAGCCTGGAGGCTGCTGGACTCTTACAAGACCCGCCCGCGTGGGGCTGGCAGACCCTTAGCCGCAGCCTTCGCCAGAGGACGACACACGAACCGTGACAAAGGCGTCTGAGCGCACACACAGTGTTCCTAAAGAATATTACGGACCTCCAGAAAACTGGGCCTCATACCAGTGTTTACGTCATGAAGGATCATTTATGGAGAAACAAATAAATGAGAAAAACACTCAGGCCGGAACTCTAAGGTAAGATGCCACCTGGTTAGAATTTCAGTGAGATGCTATATTCATTTCATCTAGGTTTTTATCTATCTATTTTTATTCTTTAAAAATAATGATGTCATCTATTTCTGTTAAAATCATAATAATGACACGCAAATTTTTGAAGATGACAGTAATATCTGAGTATTCATTCTTGATTTCATCTCATGCTTTTTACTGGTCTTTTTTAAAAAGCAGAGGGCCAGTCAAGTTCATGCTCGGTCTGGCCCTCGCAGTGACTGCATGTCTGAGCTCGGGGACTCCGGGAGTTGACGGACAGAGCACAGATGACTAACGGTGCTGCCAGCGATCAGAAGTCTGCTCGGCAGGAAGTCTAGAGGCTAGAAGTTAGGAGAGCTTTTTTCCCCTTTATTTAAAGAAACATGTCTAAAAGTACCCAAAGTTAAAGATAAGATCAAATCCAGCTAAAATGCTTATGGAACCTAATACCTAAGCATCAACTTTTTCATTTCTTAAACTAAATTCAGAGGTAATAGCAAAATATGTGTGTGCTTGACTGATACATTCTTTAAAAAATCAGCTTAGACCTGAGCTGAACGCAACACACATCAAGAGGAAAGATAAGTGAGCTTGGCCATCTGGGACATCCCAGCTCCAGCTGGTCACTTTTAAAATTGTTACTATACATCTTTGTTCCCTAGAACACATAGCAGATGATTACTTTTTAACTTAAAGTACTAGAGGATAAAATGAAAATATTTTAAACCTACAATTGGAAATACCAACTTCTACATTCAAACAGTTCACTTAAAATAAAAACTAAAATAATGCTTTTAATTTAGTTCAGCTTTTTAAATGGAAAACCTTACCAAAGCCAAAAGTTTGAATCCCAGAAGTGACATGATATGAGCAATTCTGCCACCCCCTCCCTCTTACACGTTGGAGAGAGAAATGATGTCCACCACCACCAAACCTGACTTGTGCAGAGAGGCCCCTGCCCTTACCTTCCCATAGCTGGGGCTAGTAACAAGGCTCCACTTAGGCAAGAATTCCCATTCTTCTCTCTAACATTGTATTAAAGACCCCAGCCTGAAGGCTCTTTCAAGACTAACGGAAGGGAAGGAAAGGCATCTTACCCAGGAACTGCAGGGCCTCGTCCCTGGAGTCAGGGACGGGCAAAGAGAAGAGGGAGTTCAGGCATCCCAGGAAAAGCAAACAGCAGGAGGCCAGCTTGTGCATGACTGACAGCCACAGTATCTTCCTTCCTGGCTTCTGTTGTCCAGGACTTCCAATTCGCTGCTCTCAGTCTGTGATCAGCCACTATATATACATTATTCTATGACCTCATATCATCCTCTCCCCCAAAAAATCAAATCGATTTATTGGCTGTGGAGGCCAAAAGGCAATCACTTTGCATTGATGTAATTTTTCAAGGTAACAACTCACAGACAATAAATTCACTGTTTTGTTGCCTAGTGTACAAAGTAGATATTATAATGAAAGAACAGTTGAGTTTCTAAATCTGGCGACAGAAGTGACTTAGAGCAATGAATCACGAGTTAAATGAAAGATTCGGGCATAATTGAAGTGGCCAAGACAGAGACGCGGATGTGTGAGTCCCGGCCCAAGTGACACAGAGTGTCACAAAACATGTTGGGCTTCCTTTCTTCCCTCTTTCGTGAGTGCATAGGGAGCCGCCATGTTGTGCTCGGGGCTGCTGTGCCCGAAGAGCGACAATGTGTGCATTAAAACTGAAGCCCGTCATTTGAAACAGTGACACTGTGGTCAGACGCACAGCAAACACCCAGGCTGAAGGCTGGGCTCCTGTGCCCTCGTGGCCTCAGGCAAAACCACCAGTTCCTGGGTCTTCAGAGCAGGGCACGGACTTCCCTTAAAGCTGGGTAGCACTCACCAACGAAGGTGAAGAGCAAGCCTGAAAACCTTGCTGGAAGTTCTTCTAGAATCACTGCTCTGGGCCAGTGCCCAGCCCGATGGAAGCCCAGATCGGGGCAGCAGCCTCCTCCTGAAAGCCCTCCAGGCTGCCTCTGCCGCACCAGCCTCCACTCAGCGCAGCACACAGACGCTCTTAGCCCGTAAGTCAGATCATATCAGTTCTCTGCTCAAAACCCATATTGACCTGAACATAAAAGTTACAACTATAAAATTACTAGCAAAAAAAAACATGAACCCACTCACAACCTTTAGGCAGGCAAACATTTCTTAGGGGACCAGCTGTGTCAGAAAAAACAAACAAACAGATACATTGTATTTTATCAGAATTAAAAACATCTGCTCTTTGAAAGACACTGTTAAGAAAATGAAAAGACCAGCCACTACTGGGAGAACTATTCATAAAACACATGCCTGACAAAGACCTCTCCAAGATATTAAAACAAGCCTCAATAAGCCAACCACCCAATTAAAAGAATGAGCAAAAGGTTTGAACAGATGCTTCACAAGAGAAGGTGTACAAGTAGCCAATGAGGACGTTAAAAAAAACACCATTTCATCAGAGAAATGCAAATCGAGAGCACAGTCAGATGCTACTGTACACCCATCGCACGGCTGCAGCCGCAAACCTGACAACAACAAGTGTTGGTGGAGGTGCAGCACATGAGCCTCTCACACAGAGGGTGGGACCTTACATGGCACATGTACCACTCTGGAAAAGAGTTGGACACTTTCTTATAAAGATAAACACACACTAACCTGGGCAGCCCAGAAATCCCTCTTTAAGTACATACCAAGTGAAATGCAAACGTGTCCAACACACACTTGTACACAAATATTCATAACAGCTTTACTCACAATAGTGTAAACTGGAAGCAACCCCCCCATCCATCAGCAGGTGAAGAGCTAAGCGGTGCTGAGTCGGTCCACGCCTTTCTGCCTGGCCATGCAAAGGAACCACCTATAAACACAAAACTACCTGCTAAGCCAGACCCAGAAGAGGACCCAGGGCCTGCTTCTGTTTCAGTGAAATTCTAGGACAGGCAAGACGAATGCATAGTGTCAGAAAACACGTCAGTGGGGGGCGGAGGGTTGACTGTAGGCAAACAAGGGAACTTTCTCGGGTAACGACAGTGTCCTCTATCTTGATGAAAACCTGTCACATTGTGCACTGAATACGATGCATGTTACTGTATGTACATGATACCTGGATAAAGTTGACTGTTTTTAAATCTCCATTGACTCCTGGCTTCAGTCTTTACTTCTTCGAACGCTACTCACCCCTTACAGCCCCCCACCCCCCAGCTAGTCCGAATGACTTTCTGGAGACCATGCCACGGGGCGGCTGGTCAGGGAAGCTGTTGCTTCAGAGGGGGTGGGCGGGAGGCCTCTGGGAGGGAGCCTTTGAGCAGAGACCCAGATGAAATGGGGAACGTATGTTCTGAGGATCCCGCAGAGAAATCGAGACGGGACGGCCAGGGGAGCTGGGGGAGCGTGAATGGAGGCGTCCAAGCTGCCCAGCCGGAGCCCCCGTGGCCAGCAGGCTGGGACCTGCCCATCATGGTCGCTGGGTGGTAGCTGGAGTGGTGGCCTCGACAGGGCTGCGTGGGCAGTTTCACACACACGCGTGTCTGCAGGGCTGGCAGGAGGTTGTCTTCAGACTTCTCACTCAGCAGACATCACAGCTCCCAGTGTGCCAGCAGCCCCTTGGGGGACAAGCTGCGGACCACGAGGACAGAAAGTGGCCCTCTAGAACCTGAGGGCGGACAGTGGCTGACTGAAACCAGCTTAAGTAAATAAAGTGTATTGGAAAGACACCAGATAGCTTCCAGAACCCGAGGAATTGTGCTGACCTTCACCTTCACGCAACCTGACACCCCACTTAGCCTGCCTCTCTCTCTCCTCCCCTCTCTCCTCTGTCTCTTTGTCTGTCTGTCTGTCTCTCTCCTTGGTTTCTTGCCCTACCATCACTCCGTCCATATATATATATATATATAATTCTTTTTCTCTTGACAAGACCTGGTTTTCTTGTTTTCCCCCCACATCTACTTAGCCGAACATACGCCCCACTGCCAAAATTTAAGCGATCAGCTCAGACACATCACTTCCGCCTTAAATCCATTTGCAAACTCCTAAGAGAGAGGGTCTCCATGGCCCGGCTCAGCGAGGCTTTTGCTGACTCCCCTGCAAAAGGGCAGCTCTCTGCAAAAGAGAGGGCCATGGCCCCCACAGACACCCCAAATGGAGTATAACACAGCAGGAGCCAAAATATACCCGGCAAGCCTGCCTTCAAAATATCCCCTAAAGAAATAACACAACAGAAGCAAAGAATTCCCTGAGAGCGTCACCTGCAGCCGTATCTATAGTGGCGAGAAGGCTGCAGACAAATGCCTGCAGGAATCGAGAGGGGAGGGTGCCGATGAGGAAGGCGGGCGTGGGGGGTGACAATAGGGAGTGGTGGGGACTGCAGCAAAGTGGAGAGCATACACCGGCTCTAAAGCTAGGCTGTGACTCACTGCCCTGCTGGAATGTGGGAATTCGGAATGTTAAGGGTCATGCATGAACTCTGTTGGCAACCAATTCAAAGTAAAAACAACAGCTACAACGAAGTATTCTGTGTTTCAAACAAGGCACATCCACAAGCCATGATTCAACCTACGGGCACCCACTTTTGGCCTAAATGGCCCAAATCAGTATGTACATTAGTCGCTTACAGAGCTTATGTAATTTTAGTAATCATGGAACCGGTAGCTGAAGGTGACAGAAAAATTGGAACATAGAGTAACATTGAAGGTAACTGGCACCATGTATAAAAAAGTGACTGTTTGGACAAGAACTGGTATATAATATTAGAAATTCACAATAATTGTGTTAAGGTAGAGGAATTTTTTCTTACAATTCTATACACATATATTACATGTGTGTCTCCCTGTGTGTGTGCACACACACGTGTCTGTGCATCTGTGTGTCTGTGACTGTGCATGTTTGTGTTGTGTGTGTTCTGTGTTTGTGTGTGTCTCTGTGTGTGAGATACTCATGAAGGAAAGTCGGCTGCTGGGTGAGGAACCAGGCGGCTGAGATTCGGCACTGTTGGCACCCTGCGGGGACAGCAGACTTCTGTCTGTGCCCAAGGCTGTCTGCCCAGCTTTGTCATTCCCTGGTGACTCAGGAGCGCTTCTGACAGTTATTAGTGATGGTTTTACAGCATGGCCTAATTCAATTACTACTAAAGGCTGAAGCTTCTAAGAAAATTAGCTTCTTCCCTCCGACAGCCCATCAATGACAGCGTCACCTTGTCCCAGAAATGTCCTGAGGGCTTCATTCCACCCTACCGGTCCCTGGGTCCCTGGTCCCCGTGTGAGAGAGCACAGCTTTATGTTGCTGTCAGAGCACATTTGACCGATGGTGGGATCCCTTTAATCAGTTGCAAATTACCTTTTTAAACATAAAGGTATTATTTTGTGTCATGAAGAAGCCAAAGAGCTAGCAGGACATATCTGGGCGACCTGTGCCCGTGAAGTGCCAGCATCCATCGGATACGTGTGAAAGTCACAACCTCTTTGTAGTCTTGCTTTGAAATCGATCTAAGGTCACCCTCTCTACTGCCACCATTTTTTAAAATTCTCAGCCAAAGATATGTTTATCGATTTCAGAGAGAGAAAGAGAGAGAGAGAGAAACATCAACTGGTTGCCTCCTGTGTGCGCCCTGACTGGGGATCGAACCCTCAACCTTTTGGGGTATGAGACGGCACTCCAACTAAATGAGCCGCTGGCCAGGGCTCTACAGCCGTCTTCACCCTCTCCTCACGTGGACATAACTGTTGAATGTACTATTTACGTTGACTGTCCTCGGGTGTGAGGCTCCAGGAGGAGGAGTCCATAGGACGTGACTTTGCCAAGTGCTTGATGCCTGTTGAGAACTTTCTTAGTGACGAACAATCTCATTATGTGGGACGATCTCTCAGGAATGTGTCCGTGCCCTTCGTTACCGCCGTGCTTGTGCCACTTGTTAGGCAGACCTGGGTCCAAGTTCAGAATTCCTGAGGCCAACACAGTTCACATTCAGCTGGCACTGAGAAGGAGAGGAGAACCAAGGAAGAAGACTGGCGGGTTCCCATCGGCAATGCGGTGTCCTGGCAACATTAACAGGAGCAGTTGTGGTGGCATCTAGAAGGCTGAAAGGCTGATCGGAGTCAGTTCAAGAAAGAATGGCAACAAGGAAGTAGAGACAGTGAAAGAACAACTCTTGAAGGAGCCTCGCTGAGAAGGGAGCAGGCAGCAGGCGGCAGCTGGGTGAGGACGCAGGGTCAGGAGAAGCAGGCAAAGAAAGGTGGGATCACAGAGGGCAGAGGGCGCAATCAGATCTGCCTGTTGCACGGGGCACCCTCATGGTGACCTGTGCGGCAGAGACAAATGCCTGGTGCCTGACCCTGCCTGTCTAGCCTCAGCAGGCTGCTGCAGGGTCCCCGCTCCCCAGACTGGAGGCAGAAGCACATGTGCCCCCGGGGATGGTTGTGCACAGCTCCTGGCAGGTTCCCGGGTGTGAAGAACATGCAGCAGCACCGACTCATTGTTCAGATTTCCTCTTGGCCGTGGTAACCAGGTTTCGGACTTCAGGATCCCCCAGGTGCCTAGGTTGCTAGAATGTTGGTTTGTAATTAAAGATCTCTTCATTCTGAGAAAAGTCCTTACAATGGCCTGCCAGGGCCCACCTCACCCCCCACAGTTCCCCATCCAGGCCTTTGCCCCCCATGCAGGTTCCACCCCAGGGCCTTTGCACAGGCTGTGCCTGCAGCCTGGAACACTGCTGCCCCCATGCAGGTTCCACCCCAGGGCCTTTGCACAGGCTGTGCCTGCAGCCTGGAACACTGCTGCCCCCCATGCAGGTTCCACCCCAGGGCCTTTGCACAGGCTGTGCCTGCAGCCTGGAACACTGCCCCCGACAGCTGGCTGGCTAACTTACTTGTTCGCTTCCTTCGAGCCTCTGCTCATGGGGCTGCCCTGACAACCTTCCTTCACAGCCACAACCTGCCCTCTCCTCCCTGTGTATCTCCCACCCTGTCCCCCAGTCCATTTTAACTGTTTCCCCTTTTATTCACTTGCTATGTGTGTGGGGGTGTTCTGGAAGCGGCAGGCATCTCTACCCTGGGTGCCTAGCACAGTGGCTGGCACATGGCAGGTGCTCAAACACTATTTGCCATTTGCGTGAATTTTTGGAACCCCTTTAGCCTGGTGCATGGGTTCTCTGTTTCTTCTTTCCAGCCGAAGCTTATTGCCTCAGTTGTTTATTGCTGTGTGAGGAACCACCCCCAAAACGTAGAGGCTTAAGATTCTGGGCGTCGGGAACTTGGACAGGTTCAGAGCAGGCGGAGGGTCCGCCGCTGTTGTCTGGGCTCACTCACATGGCCCTGTTTTCTAAAAGGACCACTACCTGTCTGGAGACAGGTGCTGGCTGGCAGCGGGCCTCCCTCTCCACGTGGTCTCTCACCCCCAGGTGGCTGACCCCGGAGCCTTCAGGTGGCATCTCAGGGCAGCTTGAGGGCAGGAAGCCTGCCAGCTCTCCACAGCTGGTCAGCGCCAGGTCTGCCGTGGGGACCCAGGTCTAGCTGGGCTGTTTGTTCTGACATCCCTCAATGACCCTGACTTTGTGGAAAGGTGGGAGGTGTGTGACTGATCCCTTTTGACGGCAGCCCAGGGTGCTCGCCCACCCCTCCCTGAAACGGGGTGACCTCACAAGAAAATGGCTACATTCCTAGTGATAAGAGCCCTGCGCAATGGGCCCGGGTCTTGGTAAAGTACTTTGAAGCTCAAGTCCATACACTGACCTTGAAAAGGTCTCCTTTCTGCAGGACTTGAGGGTATGAGGGCCAGCACTTCTTTTTCAGGCATCATTTTTCTAGCAGTGACGTCCCTCTCCATCCCTGTGACTTGGAAGGCCACTTTGCAAGGAAGGATGACACTCCAGGTCTGATGTCATCCACCAGGGGATGCGTCAGGCCCCACGAGTGATGGCAGAGGAGGAAGGGTATGGCTAATAAATATCAGCCCCATTTATTGATTTGATTCATCCAATTTCCCAGGAGGCTTGTTGGCGGGGGTCAAGGGAATGACTCACATGTCCCCCCGAATGAGGTCTGCAGGGCTTCCGCCAGCATTTTGGCCATAGTTCTGATGTTAGAGGAGACTTCTAAAGAATATTAATTCTGGCTGGGAGCTGGATGTGAAGTTGAATGGAAATGAAAATCTTCAGCGCCCGGGCAATGGCGCTGTGAGGAGACCCCGTGCTGAGCCGAGCCAGCTGGGCGGGGGTTTAGTTTCGTGACTATTTTTCCCGTTTCCCGTCCTTATGTCATCTGTAACGGGAGGTCGGGCTACATCCTCACTGCAGACAGCTGCCGTGCAGCGCTGCCGGGGCCCCAGTTCGCAGGTGTGCTGCCGTCCTCAGGTGAGCAGCCCGCTTGTCCCAGCATAGTAACTAAGCTTTGAGTTCCCACGTTCTCAGTATGGTCCTGCAGGCCTTTCCTAAGATAAGAACTTACTTTACCCAAGTCCGCCAGGGTAAAGGCGGGGGAAGAGAATCTTTCCCCAAGTTTCAAAAAATACAGAATACTGAATAACTGTCTGGGAACAAATGATTTGTGTTACCTCTTTGGTGTCAATGTCATCACCAAAACCCGCCAACAACACACCTGTCACCAGGTAACATGGGTTTCTTCGCTCCTTTCATAAACGCATACGCCAGGGGAACCACGAAGTGTCTCAGTCAGGAGGGGTTAGAAAGACTTCGAGGGTTTGTTTGTGTTGGGTGGTTAGGGATGGGGGCTGGGCCCAGGAAAGCAGGGTTTTGCTCTGAGCTGGAAGTGGAGGGTTCGTGCTTGGCTGTCTTAGTGATTCTTACCCGGAAGGCAGAAGACCAGGTGAGGCCAGCTCTCACATCAGCCAGGATAGGGGATGCTGGACCCTGTTTGCGGTCCGATTGTCTGAGCAGACCTGATTGCGGAGTGCTCTGGCTTTTGTATTGGTGCGGCATGCACATGGGGTGCTTCTGTCTGGTGGTGTCCTGTGAAGTCGTCACGTCCCACGGGAGAACCCCAAAGCCCCGCTGTGAGGGCCAGGCAAGCTCCTCCGTCAGGGGCCCTCTCCTGCTACTATTCGTCCGTGTGCTTGCTTCTCCGACACGCAACGAGGTGCGCTTTATCTCTGGCGGACACTCGATGACTCACAAGCAGGGATTCATGTCAACAAAGGCAGACTCAGGGCTCTGCCTCCCCCTGCCTGGCCCGCTCAGCCCGCTCTGGCTTTTCTCCCCAGCCCTCTGACATGCTCTGGGCTTATTTGCTTGTGGTTGGTCTGGTGTTGGTAAGCTCCATAATGTCAGGGTTGTCTGTTCTGCTCACTGCTGTAACCACATTGCCTGGAACACAGCTGATGCTCAATAATTGTTGATGATGCTGACCATTAATTAAAGAGCTTATCTGTATGATACATACATGCCTGGCCAGTCACACATGGGCTTTTTTCCTAGTAGAATGTTCCAAAGTCCTGCTCCCCAGAGTTAGTCTTCCAAAGGATAATTAAGAGTAGTTCCATGGACCTACCCACTTTCCACTCAACCCTCCATTCATCCACCCTCCGTCCAGTCACCCATTTACCGGCCTACCACCCATCTGTCCACTCACCCATCTACACCCACCACCCATCCATCCACCATCCATCCACTACAGCTTCTACTAGTTTGTACTTAAATCTCATTCAGAAAATGAACAACTTTGGAAAGTTTCCTAAAGCTAAGTTTTTCCTTTCTTGTTTCTTCCTTGTCGGTATGTCCAAGTCCTCGACAGTCGCTGTGTGTCCTTAGTGCCACTTTGACAGGTGTTTCGGGCTGGGCTGGGAGTTTTAGAGGACGAACCCCAGCCCGAACCTGGGCTTCCCTCGGGCCTCGAAAGATATGGGGTCCTGCCGCCCTGGAAGTTCAGGAGACCACCCGGGACGGGGCGGGGCGAGGAGGCTCCCCTGGGGATCCACACAGCGGCGCCAACTTCTGCCCTGTCTGCCTCCAAGTGTCCCGCAGCCTACTCTCCTGGGCCAGGATGGGGAGGAGCCAGGGTGGGCGGAGCCTGGGGTGGGCGTGGCGGAGCTGGTAGGGTAGGGCGGAGTCTAGGCTATGTCCTGATCGTTGGCACAAGGCAGTCAGGAACGCGCCTGGGGCGAGGCTGGGCGGGGTCGCTAGGGCGTGGCGCAGGTGGGAAAGGGCGGGGCCAAGGCTGGGCAATGGGTGGGCGTGGCGAGGGGCGCGGCCTTGTGGCCGGGCTGGAGGCGGGGCTAGTCGGTGCCTAGTTGAGACCCGGCAGTTCCTAGTTCAGTAAAGGCGGAGCCGGAAGGGACAAGGTGGGGAGGTCAGGAGGGGTTTGGCCAGGCGACTCTACTTTTCTGGCCGGCGCCTTGGAAGGTGTGTGAGGAGAGTCGGAGCCGCGGGCTGGGGGCTGGGGGTCAGAGTCCCTGACTGGTGAGGCCCGGGAGGGGCCCTGTTTCTTGCTCCATCTCTAGGAACAAGAGATCTCGTCTCTTGTGCCCTTTGGGTGTCACCTGCACAGCACCTGTCCCTAGGTATTAGGTATCCCAGGTCCACAGGTGTAAGTCTCCGTGCGACCTGCGCCCTCCCCCGCACGGGACACTGACGTGGGGGAGGGTCTGAGACAGAGTGCTTCCCGCCCACGCGGTCTCCGGGACCTCGGGAGCTTTCAAGCTGATTGAGGCCCGTTTCTGGATGTTTATGATAGAAGCTACGTTGTTGTCGCAATTGTACTCGGCTCTAACAGTCAAAGGTAAATAAGAACGGAATAATTCCACATTTGGAATTATAGGGGGCTGTATTTTTTATCTTATTAAAGAATTTTCGAACAGACATTGTTTTTTAAAGATTATTTTTAACTATGACAGTATGTTTAAATCAGTTAACCCATTGTTCATAATCACGTAGAAAATGTAGATAATTAGAAATTATGTGCCAAGCACTCTGCTGAATGGTAGAAACACAGAGATAATACCTAGTTATTGCCTAGATATTTTTCAATTTAAATTTTACTTTTCATTTACAATGTACATTCAGTGTTATTCTGTATTAGTTTCAGGTGTACAGCATAGTCATAGACAGTCATGTCCTTTACAAAGTGATCCCTGGACACTTCCAGTACCCGCCTGGCAGCATACACAGTTATTACAGTGTTAATATTTTTTTATACTTGACATTTCATTGTATTTTTCTGCCCTGTTAAAATTTTTATTTGTCCCATGAGAATAAAATTTCTTTTTGAGAAATTGCTAAAGAAAATTGCATGTTTTTGCTTTTTGGTAAAGGCATTTTTAAGAAGTAATTTTAAAAATATTTGGTGCTTAGGGAACATTCCCTTCT
This sequence comes from Macrotus californicus, assembly GCA_007922815.1. Lineage (NCBI taxonomy): Eukaryota > Metazoa > Chordata > Mammalia > Chiroptera > Phyllostomidae > Macrotus > Macrotus californicus. Next base: position 13,495 of record VMDR010017727.1, read on the forward strand.
ACAAAGCACGGAGAAATAATTTTTCTTAATGTTCTGTTCCATTGGATGGACTTGTACCATTTGTGGACAGAATTGGCCACAACTGGAGGCCCATGAATGGTCATCCCTGTTGGGAAGATTCCTATGCGTAACGCTCCCCTTGCCAAGTGCACAAGGTGCTGTTCCAATAGTCGTGTGGCAAAGGTAAGCGGCTAAAATGTGCTTTGATGTGATTGCCGCTGCCTGCTGAGACAGGCTTCTGACACTATGGGAATCTTATTTCTGCTCCTGACCGCCTACATTTCACTCCTTGTAGTTTTGTTTCAAGCACAGGTGAGGAATATAAGGATTTTCATAGCCCTCGGAGTAAAAGAAAAATAGTGGAAAGAATCCAAAGATGGGAGCATTCCAGAGGAAGAAATTGCTTGTGGACGTGAAGCCAGGTATCACCTTAGGGAGCTCATCAGTATTATCATCTTGAAGGTAAATACCCTCCTACTTAAAAATATCTATTGACAGTTGTCACTATGTTGTTTAATAACATGGCGCAGCACAGTCACATACCTTCTTTATTTTATCAAAGTACAACAACACAACAAAAGCAAATTTCCTCTTGTTGATTTAGAGCTCTGCCTGCAGTCCCACCACCGTTTGAACCGGACTGGTAGCTCAGGTTAGACTCAAATGAGGAGTGGAGATTCCTTTATTTTAAAGTGTTTTTCAATGATCAAATTTTACATTAGCCTGCAGTGAAATGCATACTTCTTGCCAAGCAGTTCATTCATGTCTTCCTTCCTGGATTTTGAAGCTCTTTTGTCGTGCATGCACCTTTGGGGGTGGTGTGTCTTCGTGGCGAACTGATCCTTTGATCGTTAGGTGACGTTTCTTTCACCACTGGTTATATTTCTTGTTTGAAGTCACTTTGTCTATGTTAACGCAGCCACTCCAGTTTCTTTTGACTAGTATTTTGTAGTGTATCTTCTTTCATCCTTCTGTTTTTAACCTCTCTCTGTCATTCTATTTAAGGTGGGTTTCTTTAAAGACAACATTTATTTGCATCTTCTGTGTTTAATCAAACGCAACAATCTGTTTCCCCGTGGGTGTGTTTACGTCATTCACAGCTAATGTCGTTATTGGTAGCGCTGGACTCAGCTTCCCTTTTTGTATTTGTCTTACGTTTGCTTCCACTATTCTCTGTTCCTCTGTCCCTCCTTTCCTACATTCCTTTTTTATTTGATTTTTTCAGTTCTTTATTTTCATTTATCTATTGTTTTTTTGGTCCATTTCTCTTATTATGACGTTATAGCTGCTGCACGAGGGATTGTAACATACGTATCTAACTTCTCACAGTAATGCTGACATTTACTATTTTACCGATTCACATAAGTGTACAGACCTTACAAACGTGTAAACCCTTCTCTCTCCTCCTTGTGCGTTAGTGGTCCTATGCACAGCGTTACACCTTTATTCATTAAAAACCCTGCCAGGCCACGCTGCGCTTTTTTCTTTCAGTGGTGAACCTGCATCAGAGAACTCAAGAAAACAGCCTCTCTCGTTTGGTCGGACAGGCGCCGTTTCTGCTGCTCTCCCTTCGTCCCTGAGGCACCCGCTGCCCGTCGCCCCCTTCAGCCTGCTTGACTTCACGGAGCGTTTCTTCTTTAGCACGTCTGCTGGCAACAGATTCTCTTAGTTTCCCTTCACCTGAGCCTGTCTTCCTTTTGCCGTCCTTCTCCAAGAATCTTTTCATTGACTGTAGAATGCTGTCCTACTGTCCTCTGACCTCCACACTTCCTGATTGAGCATCCAGGACCATGTCATTGCCCGATAAGTCACGTGTCACTTTACCTGGCTGCTTTCAAAAGCTTTCCTTTGGTCTCTGGCGTTCACCCGTTTTTTTACGATGCGTCTGAGACCGAGAGTCTTTGACTTTCTCCTATTTGATGCGTCATCTAAGGATCTGTACCTTCCACCAAGTCTGAGAATTTGGGGACATTGTTTCTTCTGATATTTTTCTGCTCCAATCTCTCTCTCCTCTTTCTGGGACTCCCATGGCACAAATGTTAGACATTTTGATGTTGTCCCAGAGGTCCCTGAAGCTCTGATCAGTTGTTTTTAATCATCTTTCTCTCTGTTCCTCACATTGAATAATTTCCTCTGATTTATCTTCACATTCACTAACTCTTTCCTCTGTCAACCCCGCTCTACTATTTTGTTTCAGACATCATGTTTCAGTTCTGCAGTTTCCATTTCTTTTTTATAGTCTCCACTTTCTGCTGAGAATGTCTCTCCAATCACATTTATATGATGTGTATTCACCTTTTCCCCACAGAGCATAGTTGTAACAGCCGCAGTAAAACCTGTTAATTCTCATATCTGGGGTCAGCTCAGGGTTGGTATCCATTGATTTTCATCTCCCTGGAGAACTGTTCACCTTTTCCTCGTTCTTTGTAAGCTGGACAGCTTTTGACATGTTGGAGATGTTGGTGTGAGACTCCGTGCCCTGATGAAATCCTCGGGGGACGTTGGGTTGTAGTCATTTAGCAGGCAGTCACCTGGTTAGGCTCCTGCCACAGGTTCTGTTTCGCCTTGTGTGAGTGGTGGTTCCAGCGTCACGTAAGTCTTTAAAGTCCTCGTCATGAGCCCTGGGGTCTGTCTCACACACAGGCCACTCCGAGCTTGGGCTGGGAGGCAGGGAGCTGTTTTTGTTAGCAGTTCAGTTCTCAAAACCTTCGCTGTGTCGCCCTGGGCTTGCCCTGCATGAGCAGAGTTCAAGGGCAAGCTGAGGACTTGTGCCCATTTATACATAGAATTAGGAGGACCCCCCCCCGCCCCCCCCGCTTTCCTGTCTCTCCTCTCAGTGACTCCCTGGACACACTCTGGCTCCCAGGGTCCCCTTCCTCAGTCCTGTGGCCAGAAATCCAGACATTCCCTCTGAGTTACAGCTGCTGTCCCTGCCACCTACCTTACAGATCTTTGCTCTCGGGCAGGGCCTGGAGGGAAGAAAGAATTCTCTCGCACTGCCTGGTGTGAGAGCCCCGTTCCTTGGTCCCGGGACTCAAACCACAGAGGTGCACAGTTCTGATGGGGGCTGCCTCAGCTCTAAGCCGGGAGAGAGGAGAGAAAAAAAGGAAAAACCTCACTTCACCCCGCCAGCCATACACACAGGTTGCCTCTTGGAGTTCGTTTCCCTCCCAGACCCCTCCTCCGGTTTACTTCCCAGAGGCCTCAAATAGCTGCTCTTTGTACTTTGATTTCTTCCCTTAAAGATGGAAAGAAGCCCTAACAGTCACTGAGTTGACACTGCACCTAAATGATTCTCCTGTTAGGTTGAAAACTGGTCGTTTCCTCCCTTTGTCTTCACAGGTGTCTCAATGTCCCGTTCTGTGCAAACCCTCGAACAGTAACACTTGCGTCCAGATCACAAAGGAACACACTGCGTGCACACTTCCCTCCTTTGCCCAGTTTGTGGACCAGACTCCCCGAAGAGGGGTTCTCGAGAAAGCACTTCACTTACACGCGCGCAGTGAGAAGAATTAAGCCTGGGGAACACGTCCGTTCTTCTGACCTTTGCAAGGTGGGCCCTGCGTTTATTCTGCATCCTCTGCTCCTCATTGTGTTGGGCTAAACACGTGGGACAGCACAACTGAGGAAATGAGCCGCGTTTTGGTGGATAGTGTTTTGCCTTCGTTGGCACAGAATTAATTACATTGCAACGGGAGGTCTCACTTCCATTAAACACAACTTCTGGTCTTCTGTGGGGTCCGGTGGGAGCGTCAGGGCTGTGGCTCCCCCCTCCCCCCCCCCCGCCCCCGGATTGCAGGCCAGGTGCATTCATTACTCGGGAAGCCCACAGCTTTTAGAGGGCAAAACAGACACAGTGGTGTGAAATGAGAAATGTCACGTGTAGCTGAGGAACTGGATGGTTTCAGTGAGCCTGTAAGTTTCTAAGTGTGAGTGGGACTTTCAGTTCCATCAAAGGCTGCCCCCCGGTTCATCTAGGCCTGAATTTCCATGCACACGTTTGGCCTGTTATGAAAAATGACTCGATTGCCTTCCACTGTCTCTCCTCCCCTTCCTTACCACTTGACAGCAGGGCACACATTGAAAAATATAATTTATGCCCTGGCCAGTGCGACTGAGTTGGGTGGAGCGTTGCCCTGTAGCTGAAGGGCTGTGGGTTCGATTCCTGGTCAGGGCACATACACCTAAGTTGTGGGTTTGATCCCCTGCCAGGCTGTGTACGGGAGGCAACTGTTCGATACTTCTCTCTCGTGTTGATGTTTCTCTCTCTAAAAGCAATGAAACAATGTCCTTGGGTGAGAATAGTGTATATATATATATATATACATACACACATATTATATATATACACATTATATATACATATAAATGTACATGTATATAAATACATATAAACATCAATATAATAAATATATATAAGCCCATAGAATTTATAATCTGATTATAAATGTATGATCTGTAAGTATATATAATATATAAGCCCATATACATAATTTATAATTGAGAGGTATTACTTCTATAAACATCATTTCTCTCTAAGAATTGTGACGGATAGAACTTGTTTAGGTTGAGAATATAGCATTCCATATAGAATCACGGGGGGAGCCCAGGTTCTGAGGTCTGATGACTCACTCATTACCTGGGTGACGTGGACAGTTTCTTAATCTCTCAGTGTGACGGTTGCCTCACCTATAAAAGGGGAATTGCAGTTGTTCTTGTCATCTGGAGGATTACTGGGGATGACAGGAAAATATGCTGAGCATGGTGTGTGCTGTGGAGTGAGCACCAGGCAGTGCCAGCTCTCAGGGTTGTCCTCTTGATGTGGTCGCCATCACTGCCCAGTGACAGCACTGCTCTCTACATGCCGGCACCAACGGGGAAATCAGACTCAGCCCCACAGCCGGGCTGTGGGGGCAAAGGCACAGGAGCACATCTTCATGAAGCCCAGCGTCCGTCAGCAGACACGGCTCCGTTTTCAGTTCCCACGGTCTCAGCCTCAATGACTGGCCTGAGGATGCTCTTCCCGTGATTCCAGCTCTTTGTCGGCTCCCTAGGCACTTTGACCCTTTGGGTGTTTCTGGGGGAGCAGTTACAGCTAAAATAATGGCGGCTCTAGCACCTGCAGTCCATAAAAAGGAAATCTCACAAAAGCTAAGTGGGTATTCTGCATATAACAGGCTCAGAATAAATATTCCCGATGGACTCAAGTTTTATTCGATTTAGAAGCAGTTAAGTTTTTAACCAGGATAGTTTTCCTTTCTCTCCAGTTCCTCATTTAAAAAAAAACAACAACGAACCGATATACCTCCTCCAGGAGCCCCAAAGCCCATATGAAACTATCTCATAGGTGAGAATCCTAGGAAACCAATTCGTAGCTGCAGTGGGCTGGGTCTACCTGAAGCACTGTTAACATTCTACCTTCAAAGGAAGAAAGGCAATAGTATCTGTTTTCTTCAACGTGGAGAAATCAGGAGAAATCAATAGCCCTCGTGGAGTTAATGCATCAACTGATGGTTCTGCTCTGCCCAAGGAGATGGCTGTGTTCCAGCTTCAGCCAGTCTAGCTGGGGGAACAGTCTCCAATTTCCTACAAAAGGGAAAGTGCACTCCCAAAGCCACAGGGGAGCTACCTTATATAGTCCCTGATTGGCTCATCATCATGTAAATGAGGACTTCAAATCCTTGAAGTTTGATTGGTCCAAAAGAAACTTTCCTGATTGGTCGGAATGGAGCTGTTCTGATTGGTTGGTAAAAATACTGATGGGTGGGGACATAGCTGTGCACTTAAAAAATGTATTTTATTGATCATGCTATTACAGTTGTCCCATTTTTTCCTCCCCTTTATTCCCCTCCTCCTTGTACTCCCCTCCCACCAGCATTCTCCCACTTTAGTTCATGTCTATGGGTTGTACATGTAAGTTCTTTGGCTTCTCCATTTCCCATACTATTCTTAACCTCCCCCTGTCTATTTTGTACCTATCATTTATGCTTCTCATTCCCTGTACCTTTTTCCTGCTGTTAACCCTCCATGTGATCTCCATTTCTGTGATTTTGTTCCTCTTCTAATTATTTGCTTAGTTTTTTTGTTTTTGTTTTTGTTTTAGGTTCAGTTGTTGATAGTTGTATTTATTGTCATTTTACTGTTCATATTTTTGACCATCTTCTTTTTCTTAGATAAGTCCCTTTAACATTTCATATAATAAGGGCTTGGTGATGATGAACTCCTTGAACTTGATCTTATCTTGGAAGCACTTTATCTGCCCTTACATTCTAAATGACAGCTTTGCTGGATAGAGTAATCTTGGGTGTAG
>VMDR010017728.1:0-19823 GCA_007922815.1 Macrotus californicus
GATCTAATGGACCAGGAATAGGGCTTCTAGGAGTGAACTGCTTTTCCACGTAATCACTCAAGGAATGCCTGGTTTTATATGCAGAATGAGCTAGGACACATAAATGGTTTGGAGGGGAGTGTGTGGAGGAAGAAGAGGGCAAAGGGGAGATAAAGGGCAATAGAAAAAAAAATGCAACATGAATGAATGAATGAATGAATGAATAAAATGCAAACGTCTGATTCTTCCCTCTCCCCCAGCAAGATGATACCCATGAACTCTGATACAAGGAAATTTTCCAAGGTAGACAATGAGTATTATTTTCAATGTGAAATGTTATTCATGGTATAGGGATCCCCCGCAAAGGCCTCAGTAAAATATAGTTATTGGCTCAATGTGAAGTTCCTCAAGAATCAGGGCTGATGTCTCTTTCCTGGGTAGACTTAAGTTTTCTAAGGAGTGCCTAGCTCTTCCTACTGGTTCCTTTGTTTTGTTTTCTTCCTGAATGAATCTGTCCATGGCACTGTGGTTTAACCTTAATGGCAAACTCTGGAAGGGTTTGATCCTTTTCTTGGAAGTGAATTAATAACGTCAGGACGTAAACTATATATTCCAACTCTCTACACCCTCCTTCGGATCTCGGGACACATCTTTGGATTGGTAGAACACAGTACCTGAGTTGGATTTGCCTGTTTTCTTCAGTGGTAGAGGTGGACTTGGGCTATCCCCTTCACCCACTCTTGCCGGGGATTCTCACCTCAACCTAGTGGGACCAATTCGTGAGAGGGAAGGTATGGGCTATAGTTACAGGACAAAGGATGATCATTCTCAACCTTAGCTTCATTCATGCCAGCTAAGCCTCTACATCCAGAAACAGAGATCCACCAACTGGAACTCTTGAAGAATGGATTTCCCACCTTGGCTAATGTGGCTTAGTTGCTTGGGCATCATCCTGCAAACCAAAAGGTTCACACAGGTTCAATTCCTGGTCAGGGCTCATGCCTGGATTGTGGGCCCAGTCCCTGGTCAGGGTGCATTTGGAAGGCAACCGATCGATGTTTCTCTCCCTCTCTTTCTCCCTTCCTTCACCTCTCTCTAGAATCAATAAAAGAAAACAAACCTTTTTTTTTTTTTTTAAATCATGGATTTCCTTCCTAAAGTGAATATTTCACCCATTTCCATTGGTTTTGTGACTAAATAATGACCCACTCCCATTTACTGAAGGCCTGCTCCATGCAGCCACCATGCCAAATGCTTTACGCAGCCCTGTTGGTATTAGTGTTTCCGTTCCTCACTTACAGAGGTCATACCATCATCATCTTCATCAGTGGAAATCGTGGTGGTGTCCTGAGAACTAACTCTTTTTCCCGGAACACAGAAAGCATGTTATTCTATGAATCCTTCAGCACGTTTGTAGGTGAAGGACTGTTACTACACGCATATTACAGATGCAGAAACTGAGGTCCACAGAAAGAGCTGATGTGCCCACAGTCACAAAATGCATCACGTACAAGGGTAGGAGTCGGCCTCACTGATCTTCACTGCTACAATTTCTGGCAATTCGTGGAGTAAGAGGGAACTAAAACTTCAGGGCAGGTTCATACAAGTATTTCATTAAGAAGAGAAAGGAAAAGTTAGGACAAAGAAGTAAAACTAGTAACTGGAAGCTGAACATTTCTAAATTTGGAAAAACTGAATATGTTTAAGAACCACAGACATCCTGGAAAAGTTACCCTAGATTACACGTGAATCTCTTCAATGTCTGTAGTGACTGTCTCACTGTTCGATTTTTTAAAATAAATTTGTGGGTGTGACATTGGTTAATAAAATTGTAGAGGTTTTAGGTGTATTTTTATTTATTTTTTTAAATTAAATTTTGCTTCAATTTATAGTCAGAGGTCGTTCATTTTCTTCTTTCTTTCTTTTTCCCTTTTAAACATTTCCCAAAGTTTAAATAACTTTAATACTTGTAAAAGCACAACAGACGTTAGACAATAAAAGGACTTCAGCTCCTGGGGTATTATAATGTTTTTGTTTTCTTTCTTAAGAATATGACTCATACCTTGTTTTATCATAACACTCGGGAAATAAGTCATCTGTGTAAATAATAACTTGGGATTGTGAGGATCTCAAGGAAAAGTGAAAGTGGAGGAAATACAGTTACAGGTCTGAGGGTCACTACTTAAGTGGAATGTGATAAAATGTGACATTGCCCACTGAGGACATGGGGCTCTTTCCTGCTGGGGACCAGGTCCTCCCAGGTGTGACATTGCAGTTACCATTTCCTTGCACTTAGTCCTAAGTACGTATAGTTCATCTCACGTACAGAGGAGATGAAAATAAGGACACTTCCTCTGAGAAAGAAAAACATGAATAAGAAGAATGCTTATTTAACAAAGCGTAAAAGGAACTCTCGACTTCTTTTATTGGACTTGTGGGGACCAACATGAGCATCCTAGCGAAGATGAAGTGCCTTCCGAGGACTTTTGTCTGCGACTTGAGTACGACCTGGTGAAGACACAGACAGCTACAGGACAGATGTGGTTGCCCACAGAGTCCCTTAGAAGCAAAGGGCATCCACCTGCCTCCGCTGCCTAGACCCGAGTCAAGGCCTCCACCTCTACCATCCTCATTTCTGCCCTCTTCTCTAGCCAGCATCACAGAAGGCAGCGAAGTTTATTCCCCGTCAACCATCAGCTCTCCGGCCACTCTCAGAGCGTGCCAACCAGGTTGCCAATTCTGATATAGACACCTGTCCATTTGGAACAGGAACGGAAACAGCCACTCATCGCCTAGAAATCATCAAACACCTTGTCAGCGAACAACAGCTCTCTGCTCTCCGCAATCTGGGCAAGACATGGATGGGTCACGTCGGTAGCCAATTACCAATCCTCTGAGACAGTCCGGTCCTTTCAGATGGATAGAAGTTTCTGACTCCTGGGGCTTCAGGAGGGTTATCTTTTAATGAGGAAGATAATAAATTGCTATAAGTCTTAATTTTTGTTATGCAATACTAATAAAAGTCCAAGGTCCATTCATATTTTAAGGGGGCTTCCTGAGTGACATCTCCATTGTTCAAACAACAATGGAAATGATTTTCAACCCCACTGCTATCGGAGCCTGAAAATTTGGCATAAATTCAAACAGAAGCTTGTGTATTCCCCAGTCTGCGTGGCTGTTCTTTCTAAGCACCACGTCCTCACAAATCTTAGGTGAAAAATATTTTAGGTCCGTGCTGCCTATGACTTTCAGATGCGATGTCACCACTGATGAGAACTTTCTGAGAGGCCCCAGTCCTGCAAGTCTCTGGCGGGAGATTAATGCGGGTTTAACGTTGTTAGGAGCTAGGCGGCCGAACGCAGTCACAATATGAGTCTGTTGGACATGTCTTCCGGGTTGTCACGTTCAATTTGCACATGACCTCCTGGCCAAAATATGGGAAAGAAGTGGTCGAATGTGGGACTGAAAGCTCATATTATTGCTTTGACAGCTTCGCTCATCTAGAAGTAATGCAAAATGCAATTTATATTTATACCCTCTGACCTCCCGTGCAAAGAGGGGAAGTACCTAATGATGGGCCAAGGTAGGAGAGGAAGAAACAAATCTCCATGCAGCTGGAATTTGTCTCCATCTTTGCTTTTCAACCATTCAATTACAGTCAAAAGATAAATGAAACACGAGGCAGTGCACAGAGGAGGTAGTGACATGATTATTCCATAGTGACTGGCTTCTGGCTTTGAGTCTTGGCAAAGGTGGTCACAACACGCCTTATTTCACTGAAGACAGATAATCCGCCTGCTCCGAGCGGACAAAACCCCTCTGCTTGTAGGTGCGTCATTATGCCCATCGGAGAGGAAAAAAGACACCAGCGACTCAGTGACACCCTGGATTCACACTTGGAAATTCTCGAGAGGGGCTGACACGTTAATCCTATTTACCAAGATAAATCAAGTGGTAACTGGGGGCATTATTTGCTTTCGAGTGGAAATAGGTAGTGGGCAGAATGGACTTTTTCTTTCTTTCTTTCTTTCTTTTTTTTCCGTGCATCAGGAAATTTGCTGGCTTTTTCCATACCCCCGATAGCTGCATTTTGAGTAGAGCCTGCAGAGAATGGGACCATAATTTTCGGGACCCTCAAATTTGTCCTGAATATTTTGGAACAGTGTTTTAAATGAATGCTGTTTCGGGGATCTACAGCTTCATAGTTTCTACAAAAGTAGGACACACAGGAAAAAGGATTCTGGCTTTGTCCAGAGATGAAAAGGGACAGTAACAACCACCTCCATCAAGACAGCAACACCTGCATAAGTGATGGCTAAGGAGCACTTTAAGATACAGAGAGCCCACCCATCAGCCTTCAGAAGTAAAACAAAGAAAGGTAGGAAATTACTATAAAAAATGCACTCGAATATCCCTAAAATAATTCCTCAAGCACAAGTGCATTTTGCTATGTTCTTGCTACTTTTTTTTTATTTTTTTTATTTGGGGATATAAAGCCTCTACCACTTAAGTTTTTCTAGACATATTTGACTTTTTCCCCAAGGCTTCCTGATGCAGAGGACTGAAATGGATTTCTTTTTCCCCCCTTTTCTGAACAGGATAGACTTTTATGTGGAGGAATATCTAATAACCCTTATTCCAAAATCAAATTTTTCTACTTCCTCTCTCTTATTGCAGCTTATGACACAAACCCTTCCCTCCCCCACCCCACATTCCCTCCACCCCCTGCCGAAAAGTGGGACCACTTGCCCCCTGTTCAGCTGGCAGATTTCTGCAGGTTTTCCCCATAGGGAGTGAAATGTGGTTTAGGTTTTTGAAAGTTATTGTTTTTAAGGTTTCACTAGCTCTTTGGTGCAGAAAGAAATTAGCTGCAAGTGTGTGAATTGGAAGCACAGGAAGTCTGGAAGCTGTCACACAGGCCACCACCAGACAGTCTCTCTCTTGGGGACACCCTTGAGAAGATAGGGTGGCAGGTCTAGGGGCAAGGGAAAGGTGGGCTGCTTCTGTGTCACAGCTGGATGACAATAAGCTCATGTCCCTCTCCTCGTTTGGGGACCCAGAAGATGGGTTCTGGGGAATGGGACCCCAAGGATAGGGGGGACCCTGAGGCACCATTTCCATGAGGGGACTTTCTACCTCCATCTTTAAACAAACACACCAAGGACAACGTAGGGTCCCAGGAAGACAGCTGTGGGGTTCTGGTCTGGTTTCTCTTTCTCAGTCACTGTCCCCCTCACACGTGTTCTCCTAATCCCCGTCCCCAAGCAGATGACATCAGAGCCATCAATTTCCCACTGTCACCAACATGAGAAGACAAATCAAGAATGTCAGGGGCCCTTGGGGTATTCTAAGATGACTTATCTGTGGGTAGCCAGGGAAGAAGAAATGGGGACAGGCTCTTTCTAAGTCCATCTTGTGGGTGGTAGAGGGGTGTCCCAGAGAACTGGGAAGGGCACCCCTGGGTCAGGAGGATGCGTGCCCAGAGGTCACAGTCAGGGACCCTACCTGATGCTGTGAGGACACACCTGACCACACGGCCTGCTGGATACCCTAACTCCCGACCATCTGCGAGGTGCTGAGCCCCCCGCGTTCTCTCCCTACCCGCTGTGAGACTAAATCTCAGCCGCCCCCGATCCTAAACGTTCACACGTAGGATAGACAATCTCAAATAAATCTTCCCGTTTTGATTATTCTGGAAATAACCATAGGATGAGTCTGACAAAGTAAAGAAACGGTCTGAACCACTGAACTACCTAGTAGGGGACGCGAGCTCCTGGGATGCTGGCCGAAGTGGCCTCTGCGACATTTTTCTATTTGTCCCCAGTCCCTTGTTTCTCTTGGTCAAGCCCCCTTCCAATTTTAAAAAAAACAAAAAATGGGCAAGCAAGCTCTTCTGATTTTGAGGAAGACGCGCGCGCGCAGCCCTCCCCCAAGGCCCAGAACTTGGCCCGCTGAGGTCCCCTGCGGGGCGCAGCCGGGAGCCCGGGGAGGCCGCTGCGCTTTCGGGCGGCGGTCCCGCGGCGGGACCCCGGGCCGCGTCTCCCCGCCGGCCCCGCAGGATTTAAACCCGGAGGCAGACAAAAGGGAGGCCGCGCGTCCTTTGCTCGGCTATCACTTGCAGATAGAAGCGCTGCCCTCTGGACTTTCCCTCCCGCCGGAGAGGGCAGTTGATTACGGGTTATGACAAGTTGCCGAGAGACGCGGGGAACTCAATAAGAAGAAGCGGCGAGTGGAATCAGAAATGCTCAGGATGTCTGGAAGACAGAGAGCGAAGATGACTTCGGATGATAGGTGTTAGCCGGACTCCAGATGCAATCTCCGGGCGGGCGCTCGGGTCCCCGCCGCCACCCCTGCGGGCCGCCCTCGGAGGGGCAGCCCCTACTGCGACCCCACCGATCGTCCCAGGAAATTGGCACCATCCCCTTGCCCCTAAATTGGCCACTTTGTGGGTTAGGTCCTGCGCGGGAAATCGGCGCCTCCCCTCCTTCCTGGCTGGTTCCTTTCGGGACCTTTGGGCACAGGGGACGGACGGTCCTTTCTATAAACCTCTGTCGGGTCCCTCCCGCCCCGCACACACTTCCACGAGACTGTCTTAGAGTTGTTTTGGTTTTCCTCTGCGTTTCTATCCCCTCGCATCGTTAAAACAGAAAAAAAAAAAAAAGTGAAATTAAGCCAGAGACCTGTATGTTGTGCCAGGTGGGGATGCATCTTGGGGGGGGTGGGTTCTGCTAAGTCAGGAGCGAAGTCTTACTTAGCAGCTGCTGGGGCCTGAGTTTGCAGGAGGGGGTGGGGGGACCCGTCCTCCTTCCCCCCCCTCCACCCCACCCCCCCTGGCAGCTTTTCAAATGCCTTTCATCACCCTCATCCAGTGGGAGATAGGTCCTGTCTCTGTGAGTTCTCAGACCTGGGGAGCCTTGTCCTGCCCGGGACTCCCAGCGGGTGGGGGACTCCCAAACGGACCACAAACAGGCCCCCGGCTGGCCGCAGAGCCTGCAAGACTTGGGTTGGTCTGAGGAGGCCAAATGAGGCAGAGGGAGCGGTCGTCAGGGGAAATGCTAGAGGGAAGGGGTGGGGGGTGGGGGGCAGCAGTTGTGGTGCAAAAAGGGTGATTTGTTTATCCGAATTCCATTCCAAACCCAGAGAGGAGGTGGGTAGCACTTTCAAAAGCAAGCCTTTCTATGATGTTGGTTTCTTTGAAGGGGCTTGAAACTTTCTACTAGCAATACCTAGCAAACTATGGCAAAATGCTGAATACCCACGCACCAAAACACCCTATACAGATCCTTTTCTTTTCTTCCTCCCTCTCTCCTGTTTTTTTTTTTTTAATCCATGCAAATGTGAGCATCCCTGTCTAGCTCTGTCATTGAGGAGGGACGGACAGTAGGTAAATTGTGACTATGTAGCCAATATACATCAGTATTTCTCAATCTCTGAAAGAGGGCTGGGCCCTGCTTGTGCTTCCAGGTTGCTCCAGTGCCTGCCAGCTGGTTGAATGGGTTAGATAGACTATAACCACCCCCAAACGTTTTTTAGAGAGTTATTTCAAATCGGCACTTTCCGGGGGGGTGATGATCTTGGATGCATTTTACCTCCGCCTGCTGTGTTAGTCCCTCCGAAAGCCAGCTTTGTTGTCCTGAACCCCACCCAATCCTCGACTCTGTTTCTTTCGGAATTATTTATTCTCCTCACGTCAAAAGTGTGCCTGGTTTTTCTAAGCCTAAATTATTTGCTGTTTTTCTGGAACTCTCAGTGAACCTTCCCCTGTCCCCCACCCTTATGTCAGACCCAGGGGCAGAACTTTATGTCCGATGTGTGGCAGAGGTTGGAGAGGTTTCCTTAGGAAAGAACCGAGCCTGACGACCGAGTCCTGAATGGCCACTGAGTGCAGAGTGACTGTGGACCGTCGCCTGTTAAATGTAAAGAACCACAGAACTAACTGAATGAATGAGGATCTGGGAAATGGATAATTTTTATAACCCTGAAGTTACACAATAAACAGAATGAGAGACTATTTTTCCGCCACGATGCACCATTAGTGCTGGCTTTGCCTTGAAGCTAAAACTGCCCTTCCCCCCAAATCGATCTGTTTGTGTTATTTTTGTTTGAAAACTCTTCAGAACCACAACATATATATTGCAAATGGTTGTTTTTCAAATGACTGTCTATTGACAACTAATGGTCTCCAAAGTTTGCAGGGCTGTAAGGGGTCTTGCCATTCAATCAGGGACACAAAATGAAAAAGTTTTAGCCTTCTTGATGGAAAACCTCCCTCTAACGTTTTGCTTTGGAAAAGATTGGGAGACAATAATTGCCAACGAACTCACTCCCCTGGCTTGGTCTGTGGAAATTGGAATCCTTTAAAAATCTGCTGGGTCAACACCAACAATTGGAAAATAAAAATTATACTGAGCATAATGCTCTTTCCCCGCCCTGCCCCCTGCCCCCCTGCATTTAGGCAAAGCCTGAACGGGTAAGACTCAATCTTTATTCCTCTTTCTGGGATCTGGTTATACATCAATTTGTCCTCCCAAATCAAGCTTCAAAATGCTTCAAAGTTCATTGATCTCACACGTTCTTGTCCTTTCTATGCGCTGTGCCCTGTCTGTCTTCTGGGCATGGCAAGTGACTGACAGCAAACAAAATCAAACCTTTCTAACTTCCCCCTGCACCCTTCCAAAAAGAAATAATAGAGAGATTTGAGTGGAAGACAGACGAAGCCGTCAGCAGCAACACCACGGACAAAACAGCTGTAAAAATAAGCAAAGTCATCCCTCTGTAAGAAAGTTAAAACAAGAGCCAACGTGTGTAAGGGAAAGTGCCCCGGTACAGGAGTTCTGTGTTGAGGCCCCAAAAAATAAAAATAAAATAAAATAAACAAAATCACCACTTGGAAATGAATAATAATGAAGGTGCTGGTGGAGAGAAAAGGGGACCCAACTTTGTAAAGAGAGGTGCATGAAAATAAGCAAATTCCCTAGGGGTATTTTTTTTTTATACCCTTTTTTTTCTAAATCTTCCCGGCAGCGGGTTGGGGGGGGGGCGGCAGCCAGGCAAGGAAGAGACTACCAGAAACCCTGCAAAGGATGGGCTGCTCCAGCCCCTTTGTAAGAAGCGCAGGGACATCCCTTTTCACATTTTCCCCCTTCTGAGGCTTGGAATAATAAACTCAAGTGGCCGCCCGTCAGCCTCTGTCCATCTTCTTTAGCAAACTTGACATAGTGCAAGAAATATGACACGGGAATTATTAAAGAGCAGCTAGTTGACTTCTAACCCTGACTGCTTTGCTCAGGCCCTATTACCTGCACGTTTATCTAGCAATATACTGCAAGAATTCCTGGGCGTGCGGACTAGGAAGGAGAGAGGAGAAAGCAGAGCAGGGGTTTTTGTGAAAATACCAGGCATTTTATCACCCCGTTTGCTCCCCTCAAGGGGATGAAAAGTATATTTCAGAAAACAACACCTCCCTGAAGAGGAGAATCCATTTCCCAGTCCAAGAAAGCAGAGACAGAATTTAAAGAATCATCAGCATCATCTTTTACCTCTAATTATCACTCCCTCCAGGCAGAGTTCGGGAAGATTTCAATTTTTATCTGTAACCTGATTTCAAACAATTGTCATCATCCAATCGCAAACATTTCCCAAAAGTGAAGAAGCATTTTCTAGGCACTTTTTAAAAAAAGAGTTGGAACCCACAAACTCTTTCCAAGTTGGGCTCCTCCAAAACTTTAGAAACCATCCAGAGAGACTGTTGCATGTGGGTGCCACAGATAAAATTATAAACATCAGCAATAACCATTCAGACATCCAAACCCGAGTTTCTTTGTGCTAATTAAGCAGACACTGAGTCAGCAGCTGTGGTTAGGCTAGAACAAGAAGGAATATTTAAACACGTAGAGGGGGCTCTTCTTTTACAGTGAAGAAGAGGAGAGATATCATCGTAGCACTAATAATTTTGTCCTTTGGGTATAGATTTGTCTATCCTGCTGCTGAGGTACAGAGAATTGAATCTATTCCAAATCTGACTGAAGCTGTCATCAGAAATGGCTCTGTCGGACAGGAAAGCCAGGAGGCAAGTGATGGATACTATTGTCCAAACGTGACCCTCCATTAACACCACCTATCAGCATCTGGATCCTGTCACCATGTCCCATCCCAGAGCCAAGAGGGCTGCCTGGCATATTCTAAGAGCTTCCAGGGCTTTCGGGCGGTGCTCAGCCCGCATCAGCTAAATGGGTGGGGAAGTTGACCCAAACGGGGCTCTCTCTCCCTATCTCCTTACCTCTTATTATTACCCCTCTCCAGGCCTATTGTTCAGCAGGTGCTAGCAATTTGCTCCTTATCAAGCTTCTGCTTATGAGGGCCTTTATTAATAACAAAGGGAGAAATGGTATTAATATTAATTAACATAATAAAATGAAACAGTTTTGGGGGAATCCACCAAATGAATCCTCTCGTCGCCTAATTGGAACTGGAGAGAAAGAGGAGGGGGAGGGGCGGAGGGGGGAGGGGGTGGAGATACAGATGACCTACTGGGTGACAGGCACAGGTTGGAAGGGTGACATTTTATTGTAAGCCTCCCAATGAAAGGAAGAAAAGGAAGGGACCAGTCAATTTAATGCAGGGACCAAGAGTGCAACAGTGTTGCTAAGAGACAGAGATGCTGCTAAAGTTCTATCAGAAGCACTCCCCTGACCTTATGCAAATAGAGGCGACCAACTCTTTGTGGAACGGCTGAAAATTCCGCCCCCAGTGTCACCAATACCTGGCATCGAGCCTTTTATTCAAATGTCCTCTAAAAACACACACAGAGGCTCTGACAAAGCATGACACATTTAGGGACTGTGAAGGAAAAAAGGCACACACACAAAATAGGGGGGGGATAATAATTAATAATATAATAATAATAATAGTAAGTTTGAAAATCCAGGGGAAAAAAAAATTAGCAGGTCTTTCTGTGGAAATGTCACTTGTCTTTACCTTCTGGTACTGTCTTTTCCCCCTAGCAGGAAAGTCACCTAAAGATTCAGAAATTGCCTTCTCTCAAAAGCTTATTAAGATACCACCGTAGTGCTCAAACTGCTACCATTAATTTATACTCTAGGAGTGTGGGGAGGGGTGGGGAGGGGGTGGGTGGCGTGGGGAAGCCTGGTGCAGACCAGAGAAATTCCATCTGATGAGCCCACCCCCAACAAAATACAGGAAGCATGCCTTTCCTTCTGTTTTAACTACCTGCTCTAGGACAAGGTTAATTGCAAAAGGGAAGAGAGGCTTTGGGGACCAGCTCCATCTCCCAGGAAGCTCGCGGTCCTTCCAGTTAGTTATATGAAGTGGGAAGGCCTGCCACATCCTGGCAGGCGGCAGGTGGCAGGTGGTAGCACTGGGGCACCTTGGCAGAAGGGCTGAGGGCAGGTTGGGGACAGGAGGTGGGTGCACCTTTCCACCCACTGGGGCGGAGGACAACACTCATTGGGACCTCTGTGTGCAAGATGTGTCCAGCTGCTGTCACATGCCTGAGCCCTTTTTCCCCTTCTTGGTCCTTGAGAGGTGGGTGAGACAAACCCTACCCCGTGCCCAGTGTGGCCTGGCCTGGAGTCTGGGTTTGCCACCCTCTGGGACACTTCAGGCAACCAGACTTCAGGGTCTGTGTGTATCCCACCACTTCCAAATGCCCAAGCCAAATTCTTCCTCTCTCTCTCTCTCTCTCTCCCTCCCTCCCCCCTCCCCCTTTCACTCCAAGTCAGCATTTGTCCCTCTGGGACACAAAAAAAGGAGCCACATTTCCCAGGAAAACCATCCTAGGGTGCTCATCCTAAAAAGTAGCAAAAGAGATGATTCTCATAATTCTTGGAGGAGTTTGTTTTTTTTTGGGGGGGGCACCCCAAGGGCTGCAGCTTTGGGGACTTCTGGGGATTGGGGCTGGGGGTGGGGGGAAGCTAGGAAGGAGGAGAGACCCCCCCCCCCATACACATCTGCAGGTCCTCAAGCCCTGGGATGCTGGAAACTTCTCCTGAGCGCACCCAGCAGAGACGTGCACAAGTTTGTAAACTCCCTTTCACCAGCAAAGCTTCCCCTTCCCTCCCCTACATTGGGTTTCAATGTTGATAAAATGCCCACCAGTTCACGTCCTTATGGTAATGGTTGCAAACGAATACATTTACCAGCTCCGTGGAGGGTGGGGTGGGGGGAGGCGGGGGATGCACTTCCAGCATTCAGGGGCAGGATAACTTCCTGCCAACTTTTCCCACGTCCTCGTGCAGTGGTGGGACTTTTCATAACGTGCACGATACTATTAAAATTTCATATTAGCGGTGTGTATGGTGAACTTTGTAATGGGAAATTCAATCGCTGCTGTAAATATTAATGGAATATGGAATGAAGGCACAGCCTCCACCGGCCCTGACAGTAAAACCCAGGGAGCGTGTGGCGGCCCCCGGGGCGAGAGGAGGCCTTTCCTCTTGTCGCTCTTGCTTTATTACATTAGCTCGGGCCGCCCCGCGCCGGCGTGGGCTCAGAAGCCGAGGCGCCGGGTCACCCATGACAAACGTCCCCGTGTCTCGCCAACAGGCCCCGCTTGGCCCTGCCACTCCATCTGCCCAATAGGCCCCCGGAGAGTGCTTGTACGTGACAGTTTCAGGTAAAGGGCTCTCGAAACAACCAAGTTTTCAAAAAGGTTACGAGGATTCCAGCACCACCCCAAGTGCCTGCAGCCAGGGTCCCCGCCACTGTGGGAGGCGTCCTCGCCTGGGGGAGGAGGGAGCCCCGGGAGAGTTTCTAGGATGCAAACTACTGAGCTGCTAGGACAGCAAGATCCCTACGTGCTACCTTCACCTCCGCCCCTCTGTCCAGAGAACCCGCCTCACAAAGGGACCTGGGCGCTGGGTAGGGCTCCTGGGAGGGGAGGGGATGCAGAGTCCAGGCCTGGGTTGTCCCCCTGTCCCAGCGCAGTCAGGGTCTCGATTTGTCCGCACGGGCCACCCGGGCGAGCCTACTACGAGAAGTGGGACTTGCTGAGGGGTGGCGGCGTGCAGCCGTCTGATCTCACTGGGACCCCAGGCTTCTGTGTCTCCGGTGCAGCAGCCCTGCCCTTGAGTGAATTTTCGAAAAACCGCAGGGGGGTGGGGGCGTTGGGACGGTGGCAGGAGAAGCTGACTGCGGCCACCCAGATTGGCTCAGTCCCCGCCCAGGAGGGTCCGCAGAGGCACGACGCGCTGACAATCGTGCCAGTCAACACCTCCAGCTGCCTGGCGAGTTATTTCAACAGGCCAGGAAAGATGGGTATTTTGAGCGGCAGGCGACGCCCTTCCTCACCCCTGGTGTTTATACTGTACCCACGCGCTTAGGAGAGCTTAGTTTTAGACGGAACGTTAATCTTCCCTCGTTAAGAGAGAGCCCGTGAGCATTTACCAGGGGGCTTTCCTACTCGGCCCCTCGTGGGATGCCCTCCCAGCGCTCCGCCACTCCCCGCCTGGCCCTGCCCCGGGGCGCAGTGCCGCAGGGCCGCGCACGACAGACAGGAACCGGGGATTAAACCGGGGGCAAGGCCGGCGCGTTGGAGACGCCACTTGCACGCTGGAGGTTAAAGCCAAAATCAACTCAAATGACAGCCCGGCCTGGGCCTGCTGCTAACCCCCCGTCATTTTTGCCTGATTGCAAGTGGGGCGACCAGGGTACAAGTCCCAGCGAGCAGCTGCTGTTGAAAGCACACAACGCACAGGCGCTAACACCTGGAGGCGCGCTGCGAAGGGGGGGAAGTGCTGGAGTCCCCGTTACTGACCCCCCCAGGTGTCACCGGCATGGTGTCCTCCTGATCTCTCCTTTACCACCCCTATGGGGTCCCGTTCAAGTTCACTGAATGCCCACCCCCCACTTTTTAAATGATTTCCCATCTGGTTATTCTTTCCCCCCATTTAG
Source organism: Macrotus californicus (assembly GCA_007922815.1). Classification (NCBI taxonomy): domain Eukaryota; kingdom Metazoa; phylum Chordata; class Mammalia; order Chiroptera; family Phyllostomidae; genus Macrotus; species Macrotus californicus. The sequence goes on from VMDR010017728.1 coordinate 13,891, forward strand.
TTCAGAATAGTTCCCTTCTCTGGTCCAGACTCAGGAACGCAGACGCAGGGCTGAAATGAAGGGGGTTGGTATAACATGGATTTGCCTTTACAGCAGGGGGTTCCCTGCGGGAACAGTTTCAACAGGGTGTCCGTTTGAAGCTTCAGGTCAGGTGTGCGTCCTCGCCGGGGCTCTGGCCCATACCTGCCCCCAAGCACTGCTGTCTGCGCAGTTAAAGACCTGCACCCCTCGGCTTCTTTGCTGCCATTCATTCGTCTTCCCCTCCCCTCCACCCTGCCACCTCTGCTCCTGCCCTTTCAAAGAGTTACACTTTCCAAAATAACTTCAAAAAAGAAAAGAAAAAAAAAAAAAAAGGAGGGGCGGGGAGGGAAGGGGATGACAAGACAGGTGGACAGGTTTTGTAAGTGTTAAATAACTTTCTCAGCGTGTATTAAAAAGAAGATTGCATTCTCTCAGGAGCTGATTGACGAGGCGGTGCGCGCCGGTCGGTTAGTCTATAGCCTCGTATTTATTTAACCTGCTGGGGGACAGAGCGGAGGGCGGCCCACTCTCGCTGGCAAGAGCAGGCACATTACACACCGCCCCAGGTATCCTGATTGATTGTTCCCACCCCCGAGCCTTTGGTGCACAATTCGGCACAGCAGGTTTTGCATCGCAGATGGGGTTTTTCAGGAGGGGAAAAAATAAAAATCCTCTGAGAGATTGCAATGGACAACTACCACCTCTCTCCACCTGCCACCCCCCCCAGATATTTTCCATACCTCCCGAGATGGGTCAGTTTGTATAATTACAGGGCACACCCCTTTTGTTGACTCCCTGCTCCCTAACCTGCTCCAGGAATGTGGGCAGATTACTCATCTGAGTTTGTGACTGGACCACCAGTCCCTCAGCTGGGGGCAGGTGGCTCCAGGATGGGGTGTGGGCGCCCCTTGTTTTCCTCTTTTGCACTTTCCTTCAGTCACAGGTTATGGGATGTGAACGCAGTAGGACGACAGATAGAAATGCTCCTTTCCCAGTCTCGGGAGGCTGTGTGGGGAATTAGTTTCTCACGTCCTTGGGCAGCCCACTGCGTTCTAGTATCATCCCCATAGGTGAGGAAAGATATCTTTTTTTTACCAGTGACAAACTGTCCAGCGGGGAACAAACTTTATACTATTCGCATGTTTTAAAATAAATTATCGCAATGATCTCGGCACATCCTATAGAGGCTCTGAAATCTGTGACTTAAAATTAGCATTAGCTGCTGAGGGAATAATGAAAAATATTCCTAGGAGACTTCTATGAGGAAGAAACTTTTTCCTTGCCACAGTATTATTATTATTATTATTATTATTATTATTATTATTATTATTAATTATTTTTGCCAGCACCCACATGTATGTGTACTAAATGAGCGCCTGATAAACACTATTTTTTTTTTTTGCTATAATGAAAATGGGACTTTTTTGTGTATCTTTTTGGATTGTGATTATCCTGGCTAGCAATGGCTGTGTGTATGGGTATAAGAGGGAAATTTCAAATGGGCACTATATTCTGGTGATAGAAAATGCTGTTTATTGTGCTTGTCATTTTTACATTGGTCCTTGTGGTGACTCTTGAAGCCTGGAAAGGGGCTTTTAGTATTGCTATGTGTCTCTTTGTCCAGTCGAGGTTCTTTTGGTCATTTTAGGTCAGACGGGAAGGTCATTACCAAGGTGCTTTATTAGATATGTATACAATGCCGCACTGGATGGTGAGGGTTTAGAAAAGATATTAAATGCAGAATTATCTCCTCAATAAGTTTTTCCTCCCTTCAGCTCTTAAGTTAATATTGAGGAAAAAAAAATCTTGTATAGCCAGTGATGGCAATAATGGCAACATTTATAATTAAAAATTTCTTCCTCATTTATTCATTCATCTCATTCTTTAATCTTAGTTTTTGCACAAAGTACACCTTTTATCCTGGTTGTGTACTTTCTAATGGCGGTAATGAAGTTGACCAAGTGTGTTTCTCACCTCCCATTTCGGTTAATGCTTCCTTTGATTTGGGGCAGGTTGGGAAGACCCTGATGGTACGTATGCCTTCTTTGCTGATAATATTATATTCAGCAACTTTATTTTTATCCCTCGATGTTGCTATTTACCCTTAGATGGTGTTCAATGACAAAACCCAAAATATTTGCGAAACTCCAGGAGATGCATCTTTCTGCTGAGAAAACAGCTGTTATCAGAATTAAGTACAGACACAATCCCCAGGGAGGGAGAGAGGGAGAGGGGGGGGAGAGAGAGAGAGAGAGAGAGAGAGAGAGAACAGGCTGACAAAGGAAACTCTGACTAAGTGGTGGGTGTGGTCAAGCAAGCAGAAATAAAGGTTGATTTGTTTGCAGGCCAAGTTACATGTTTTAATCACTGAACTAAGGAGTTTTGAGATATCATGTGAAACTGATTCGCAGCCATTTTCCAAAATGTTTTTAGAAATCCTTGATTGGCGTTGAAAATAAATTTTCAGAAGCCATTCGTCACCATTTAAAAACAGACATACAATTTTATATTACCCTTCCTCATGAAGAAAATATTTTACAGGTTGTCTCCTGGGGAGAAAAAGAAATTGGGTGGGGTTTTATTTCTTTTCAAGGGGGCACGTTTACCATATTTAATAAAGGCACACTGACAGACATACGACTGAATTTTGAAATTGGGCCACTTCCTGGCTGTGTGGCCCTGGGCCAATTAATTGACTTCTCTGTGCATTACTTGCCTCCCTGTGTGAAATTATAATAGCACCTTCACACACGTGAGGCTCTATTTCCATCTGCTGTTATCATAGCCCTTAGCATGCATTAGTGTCTCATTAGTGCTATTATTATTAACAACGATTTTTTTTCTGTTATATTCACCTAGAAAGTTGAGACCAGGACCCAAAACTCAAACTGTGAACTTGAAGTGGTTCTCTCAAGGCACGTGCTCCATTCTGCACTTCTTTCTTCCTGTCTCCCTAGCCCCAGGTGTACCCATAGGCCTCTACGTCAATGGCAAACCCAAATGCAGCCCCGGGGCATGGTGGGTACACCCCTGAAACACCTCAAAGAGCAGCCAGCCCCCACCAAGACAGCTCTGCTTTGCTGTCTAAAGAGCCTGCTTCACCAGGACGTCCACAGGCTCCTTCCTCATTTTTGTCTCATGTACCCACGTCCTTCCGGTCATGATTTTAACATACATCGGGGTTGATGATACGCCAATCACATAGAGCCCCTGTTCCTTGTCAGGCTGTTCAAGGTGAAGTTGATTTTGAAAGGAAAGAGATGTTCCTTGGTAGCATTTTAGCGTATCGATGAGAACATGAGAATCTTCCTGGGCAGACGGGTGGAATGAAATAGTAGCATTCTTCGCGGATGACTTTTCCGCAGGTCGACTTTTCAAATGAAGGCACGACCCATTTCAGCTGGCGATCCTATCGGCATTGCCTCGCCTACCGGGTAGCTTTCTTTCTGGTTTTGAGATCATTATGGCCACTTCAGAGAGCAACTTGAGACGGGAACTCAAGTGAAACTAGAGTCCTTGACAGACAGCTGACAGCACTCGCCTCCCTCTCCCTGGGTCTCCCTGCCTCCATCCCCTCCCACTCCACCCCTGCCCTGCAGGTAGAGTGTGTGATCACAGAACCTGAGTTCTGACAGTTCTCATTTTATGTCCCTCCCTGAACTGTATCACGCAAACAAGCCCGGACAGGAGCTGATGTTTTCTCACCAGTGTTAACATTGACCTCTGCCACTGGGGAGCCACACCCCTTATCTCTTCACACCAGCCTGCCACATCCTGACTCTCACTCACCTTTCCCCTTCAGTCTGCTCCATGGGCTCAGACAGCCTATTTCCACTCAACAGCCAAAAATACATGAGGTTCTGAGAAGCCGGACTCTGTGTGAGGTTAAGATCTCAAATAAAACAAAATAAAATAAAATAGGCTTGTATTTCTTCCTCTGCTATGAAATTTCCATCTAAATAGCTTGTGTCAGGGCTCTGTTTGGTAAGAAAGGGAGTCTCAGATGTTTAAATTCAGCTTCAGCGTTCGTGAGTCACATCTGACTTCAGCCATTCATTCTTTTAGGTCGGGGAAGGTAACTTTAGTAAAATAGACATAACTGCCCATGTGTCTTTCCATCCTTGTCCCACAGGCCTGGCACAAACTTTGGACTTTCTCATAATTGTACTAAGCAAAGCTTCAAAGTTGCCTAAAAGTCCTCCACCAAGATACTAGAATATCCCCATGGCGACCTGCCGTTTCCTGTACGTGAACGCTGAGATTGAAGGCAGTATCAATGGCTCGCCTTTCCCTCCCATATAAATCCTTTTTTTTTTATAAATCTCCATTTGAGATTTGCAAATAGTTCAACCAGTTCACACAGTTTCTTTCTTTTTTCCCTTCCTTTTAAGTCCAGCCCGTAAGTAAGGGGCCAGACTTTAATAACTCGCCGTCTTATTAGACGGCTTTTTTTTTTAAAAATTTCATAGCACAGCTATCAGAAATAAGATAATGTCCGAGATCTGGAACCTAATCAGCTTTCGAGTTGAGTTTAAAGAGACCGGGGGCCATTTAAAGGTAGTTCCAGTTCTGTGTGCGGGCCGAAGCGCTGTTTGCTCTGCCATATTTTGATGGAGAGAGTAATGTGTTTGCCAGATAAGGCAAAAGAGACCAGCAAAAAAAAAAAAAATAGCCAGGCTCTGTTTGATAAACCCTGACATAGCCACCCATTTTTCACACACATGAAAGGAAGCTTTAAAACGCTACGGAAAATAGAAGTGTCCACTCCAGCTTAGTAATGTTTATCAAGACAAAAGAAAAAAAAAAAGGTAAATAAAGAAAATGGGCATCTTGTAGTGTCTTAAATTAATTAGTTCTGGAGTTGATCATCCTGCCGAAAAGCTGGATAAAATACAAGCCTCTTTCTTGTTGTTATTTGATGGGAAAGGTGAGTTCTTTACGTGGTTACAAAGACAATTGTTTGGTTGGGCTTGTCCTGTTGCAGATTGGAGGCCCCTAATGGGGTCAAACTTCTATCAGGCAGATTTGCTTGAATGTGAGAGAGGGGAACTCGGTGGGGACCTGGCGTTAACGTACAGGACGGCATTCTTTGCTCAGTGATCTGTGTAGCCTGAAAACAGACTGATAAGGCCAGACAAAAACTATGCCAGACTAAAAATATAACCTCTACTTATAATCAGAGGTCAGTTCTAAAGGCCAAGTAAAATAATTTTTGACATCAAGATGTTTCAAGCCCTGGCTGATGTAGCTCAGTGGACTGAGCACCAGCCTTCGAACCAAGGGGTCGTCGGTTTGATTCCCAGTCAGGGCACATGCCTGGGTTGTGGGCCGGGTCCCCAGTCGGGGGTGCACAAGAGGCAACCACACAGTGATGTGTCTCTCCCTCTCTTTCTCCCTCCCTTCCCCTCTCTCTAAAAATAAACAAATAAAATTTTAAAGAAAAAAAAAAAAAAGATGTTTCAAAATTAAATAGCTTTACACTCTAGAATGGCTGGAAAATGCCGGAAGCAAACTGCTTGTGTTAGAAGAATTTCCCATTTCTAGAAAAAGTAATGGAAAAAAATACCAGTAAGTTTCACAAAGAATTCAATGATACATACATATCAAATTTGGGACTCAACGGTTCTGCTGTGATCACTTTAAGTTAATTTAAAAGGAAATATCAACTGGAAATTAATATCCTAGGAGTATTTTCTATTTTTTTGCTCCTTAGGAAAAAAAAATACATTCCCGATTTCTTATTCTTTTAAATCAAAAGTGTTTGAGAAACTGAAGAAACAGCTTTAAAAGATTAATTCATCTATAGAACATTTTAAAATATAACCCACTTGAATCTCTAAAAATGTGTTTCTTCTCTATATTCATCATTTTAAATATTTTGATGCCTTGGTGTTAATAATCTATGAGTGTCG
>VMDR010017729.1:0-19819 GCA_007922815.1 Macrotus californicus
GAAAAAGGCAAAAAACACCACTGACTTTTTTATAAAGTGTGCATATTTTAAAATATGTGTTCAAAAATATGATGCCTTTATTTTATGTAAAAGAAGTTATTTAAGTTCATCGTACTTTTAAATGGGGTGTGCCTAAAATATAAATATTATACATGTATTATTTATCAATTTCCATGTTGTGATATACAGTTGGCACAATTCAGATTTCAATAGAAATTCTGAAATTTGTGTTAATAACATTTAGATATACTCATTCTTCTCTTATTTTAAGACTGCCTGTTAAAGAATGTATTGTTAATCACAGAAGTTTGGTGTAGTACACATGGACTTGTCACACACAAATGCATTCAGTTGGGATGCGTATGATTATTGTGTTATGTACATAAACATTTGCCCTTGTGCATGTGTACATTTACATCATGTATAAATGTGTACATTTGCAAAGGGCAGCATACTAAAGGAAGAGGAGGAGTGTCTCAGGACCGCTATACTGCTAAAATGTTGTGTGTCAGTCCTGTTTTCCACTGAGTGCTGTTTTCCATGAAAGCAATTAGGGTTTTTTTCCAAAGGTGGGTGTTTGTAGACATGGTTTAGTTATTTACTGTTTTCCAAAAGGCTAATTTCATAACCTTATGCCCACATATGCTTTAAATCAATGAGCGATACCCTTCCCTTCACCTTTCCCTTCTCTTAGGAAGGCCTATGGGAGATCAACTTAATAAATAATTCAAAGAAAAGCTAAACTTTGATTCTAAAAACAAAAACTCACTTATTTCATCATTAACATTTTACCATTAACATTCTTTATTAAAGTTTAGCCATCTACGAATTATCTTATGAAAAGGAATGGTCAAAATTAGATGGAGATACTGGCTGGTGACAGTCTTCTGAGGTGAATGTGTGCAGATTTTACTGAGGGCCCTTCTCCAGGACAGGCAGTCATGTAAAAAATTATGGTTAATAGTAAAACCATCTAATGTTAACAAATCCAAGAAAAATATATAGATACCACTAGTATTTCTAAATAATTGAAAATCTTCGGATACAAACATTAGGGCCAAAAAAGGACAACTAAAAGTATAAAGTTTCTGTTTTCATATCCTCTGAGTCTCATGTTATCAAAAATACAGTTTGGTAATTGGGTTCATATTTTCTGTGATGGGAATTTTCACCGTTTTCTGAATTCTCTCTGCCCTGCTTTCTCCTTGAGAGTTGGACGGTCTGGATGGTGCTGGTTAATGTTTTCAAAAGGAGGAACTTCATTTGGCCCAAGTTCTTTCTACTAGACTGTTTTTCTGTTCTAATGAGAGATAACTGACAGCTCTGTTTTGTAATGAAATTATGGAAATCACAGACTGGTGGAAAGGGGAGTCATTATTTCAGAACTGAAAAGGTGTGAGTGTCTTTATCCACCCCGCCCCCAAATTTCCCATTACTGGAAAGAAGCCAGTAAATTGGAAAGAGGCAGAGGACAGTGGCACTTAACAGGACAGCTAAAGAGTCACCCCAAAAGCCATTTTTAATTGGTTCCTGCTGCCTCCTTATGCCTCCAAAAATAAAAACAACCTCCATGCAAGCCATTTTTAAGGCCAAGACAAAAAGGAAGCAGATACTCAAGCCCCTGAAACGTGGCTTCCCGGTGGGGGAAATCCAGTTTAAAAGAGCAGGCTGGGCAAAGGAAAAGCTCTCCGTGGCATTTCTGAGCGAATAATGTCCGTTTCAGCCTTACCCTCGCTCACGTGAGACAGGGTGTCAATTAATATCCTCGGACCACAAGAGGGATCTCTTTTGGAATCAGATGGGACGGAGGCGAAAGGACACTCACGCGTGGAGAATAGGGGTGGAGGGAGGGAACGGGAAGGTGCGGGCGGGGTGGGGGGAGGAATAAGCTCTAGGGCTGCAGATTCAGATCGCACAGCTAAAAAGGTTACGCTGGCACGGGAGCATGCTGCTACGCCTCCTGCCCTGCCCTGCGCGCGCACGGCACTCACCCGCATACCCGCCCTCGCCCACATTCGCACACGCACAACGCTCCAAGCCTCTCTCCTCGCCAGACTACAGAGGTGCGCTCGCCGGAGGTGAGGCGGCCCAGGCCCGTGGATCGCACAGGGCAGCTCTAGTAGCTCCGGAGCCCGCGGGCGGGGAACCAGGCGCACCGCCACAGGCACCAACTGGGGCTGCCCGCCTCGGCTGGAGTTGGGGCGGAAATGGAGCCGTGGACCCCGGGCGGGCAGTAACCGCGGAGGGGTGACACCGCTGCATCCCTCTGCGACCTCTGCCTCCACCCGCCGCTTCCCCACCTCTAGGGACTCGAGTTTGGGAAAACACACGGCGCCGAGGCCAGCGCCGCGGGTGTGTGCGAGCTAGCTGGGCCAGTTCGAGGGCAGCGCGGAGAACCAAAGAGGGGCCCCGCACAATCGCGGGCAGCGCGCGGCCTCCTCTAGTGCCGGCCTGCAGGGGGCGACGGCGGGTTAGCACCCTGCGGGGAACTTGCCGCGAGCCCGGGGGGCATATGGGCCTGCGGGCACCCGCTCCAAAGCGGATTGTCTCTGAACCTCTCCGAAAAGTCGTGTGGAGTCCTGAGGATTGAGGCAGTTGTCACGTTGTCACCAACAAGGTGTCGCTTTCCAGTCTCCGCGACTTCAGGAGGCCTCCAACTGCTGGAGAGTTTGCCTCCAGGCTGCTGGCTTAATCTCTGCTCAGGAGTAGGGAAGGGGGAGTTTTACTTTTCTGCCCTCTCAGAGCAGTGTACCGCATCGGGCAGTTTCCTACATCTGGGGGGACAAAGGCAGGTGGAGTGCGAGCTTTTCTTCCTGTCTGGGACTACCCAAAAGTATTAGAAGTCTCACCGCGGAGCTGCGCCCTTGGCCTCCTCAGCAATCATTCTCAAAAGCATGCCTTTTCCCTGGCCTAAGGGGACCCAAGGACGCGTAAGACACAGCCCCGAAGATGCAGCGGGCCTTGGGCTGGGCGCCTTCAGCGACCTGTGAATCTGTCCTCGCTGCTCCTGGGCGCCCACCCATTGCCCAGCTCTCTCACGTGCTGCGCCCTGCGCCCCACCCATGGGGATTTGTCCACCCTGTAGTTTTGTTGGAGATGGAAAATTGGGCCTACGTTTCCAAAGGAATAAGAGTTCGCGTCCTCCCAGGGCACCTAAGGGGACTTCATTCGGCCCACGAGCTCCGCAGGTACTCCAGAGGGGCGACCAGGGCCAAAGGTGCCTTGGGATCGAACTGATTTTGGGAAACCTCAAACTCCGGGCTGTCCACGTCCAGAAGTCCTTCCTCACTCCAGAAGTTCAGCTGAGCTTTGGGTGATGACTGTCCCTAGTTCTGATCTGGACCCAGCAGCCAAGCCAAACCCAGAGGTGTACTGATTTTTTTTTTAACCCACATCTTATAAATGTGAGATTTTTATCAGGTAGCACAGATTACTTAAAGCATACCATTTCTCCTCGATCCAATTTTATTAGGATTTACTCTCATTTGTGCTCAGCTTCTCTGGGGAAATAATGCTTTGATTAATGTAATCCTTGCCCGGGATCCGCCACATGCCCCTCGCCCCTCTCCCAAGAGAAAGGGCCTGTTTGACAAGCAATAACAGAGCAGCTACTCTTGCAATCTGCCCACACCTTCGGGGGTGGCTAGAAAGGAGGTGACGCAGGTTCGCTAGCCGTTTGGTAAATGCTGCGGTGAGAGGAGGGATCGGGCTCTGCAAGGGGAGAGGAGGTTGAACTTTCCAGACGCAGAGCCCTGGGCTACGAAGCGAAGGTCCTTATGGGGACAAGCCCTGGGGATGTGTGCACGTGGGTGCGTGTGTGCACCTGCCCTTTACTTGCTCGTGTGTCTGCCTCTTTGTCCCCCGCACAGGACTCCACGACGGGGACCTGCACGCTCTCTGTGAGCAGCCCCCGGACCCAGGGTGCGTCCACAGTGCCCACCCGCGGCCCCAAACCACCTCGAGAGCAGATCTTCAGGAATAACCGAACCGCAATTTTGGGCGCCCTGCAGCTGCCAAAACCTCTGCCAGAAACCTAGAACATATGACCGAATTCAACGGTAGTCCTCGGGCAAGCATCCATCCATGCACCCATGCACACAATACAAATCCGCGGACACAGGCACCAACTGCTGCACCGCTCCCTTCCTTGGGCTGAGAGCAGGAGTGGGGAGGGTTTTCCCGCAGTCCCTCCTCCCGCTCAGCTCTCTCCTCTTCCCCAAAGGGAGAACTGTGAATTCCGAAGAAAATGCAAAGGAACGAATTCCCAGGTCGAAGGCTCCCAGAAACACCCCTTTGGTCCCCATCCCTGTCCCGCTGCCCCACCTCCACTGTCCCCAGCTCGGGGAAGGCGGGGACAAGGCGGTGCGAGGGGTCGTGCCCTGCACTGCCAGAACAAAGCCCACCACGGCATCCCGCGGCCACGCACCGAGCCGGTGACAAAGGCGTATGTACTCAGTGACCTGATAAGATGACTCAGCGCTTACCTCTTCGCTGTCCAGCACCCCTATCTTCCTCTCTCATCCTTTTCTGTCCCCAGTTTCCTCCATCTCTTCCTGCTTTTTTATCCATCTCGCCCCTTTTACCTTATCCCCTTCTCCCTTTGCCTTTTTTCATCTCTGTCCGTTTTTCTTTTCCACAGAAACGCAATGCCAATTCGACTTCTGAAGGCCACTCTGCGTGCCTAGTGCTTAGAGAGAAAAAAGGAGTAATGGGATCCTCCTAATTTTATTCTGCAAACCATTTTCTAAATAAAATACAATGCAGTCTAAAGAAGTGGAGCTTGGACTGGTACCCCCACAAGTCACACCACCTATTCGGGAGAAGTTCCTTAAGATGGCCACAAATCACAGGAGACCGAAAGAAGAAGGCTGCCGTCACCTCTGAGGAATGGAGACCTCAAGTGCAGGTGTCCCCCAAGACTATCTAGGGAAAGTTCCAATCTGATTGTATAATCCTGGAAAGGAATCACTGGCCAGATACTTGCTGTGAAATCGTAGTGCTTCCGAAGTTAGGATACTTTAATAGTCACTGTTTTTTTCTGAGTGAAATTTTGTTTGTTTTTGCAATGAGAATTAAACAGAACATAACCCATTTGGACATGCATGCCTTGACTTCTGGAGGCTTTTTGCACCCTGATATAACACTAAATTAAGATTTGTCATCTGTCAAACACCACTCAATCTGGGAATCCTCCCCTTGGGCTTTATTGAGTAACCAGAAAATTTGGGAGGAGGGGTAAGTGTTCAAAGCAATAGGGGATACAAAACTTTTAACTTAGGACTAACAAACTCCAGTGGCATGAAGCTACAGTGAGCAAGGTCACTGAGTTCTACCACCAAGGCCTCTTCACCAGATACTTTCGGGCTGAAATTATCTGCTGCAAACAAACCATGGAGTATTTGAAAGTATCAATATTCATGAACATTGATACTATTCATGAATATTGATACTGTATTTTTTAAGTGAACAAAACAGCCACACTTTCTTGAAGACCACCTCGAATGCTGACCAGTCCAGGGTGGGCCCATGGAGGGAGCAGGACAGTGAAGAGGGAGCTTCAGCAGTCACAAGAGAGAGGACACCACATAAGCACCATTTGGGGGAAATGCCCAAAAGAGCAGCCTTCAGCCTGGTAAACTGCAATTTGCACCCAGCTCCACAGATAATAGCTAAGTTCAAATATTTAAAAATCTAATAAAAAACACAGGTGCCAAAGTACAAAAGGTGTTTGTTTGTTTGTTTGTTTGTTTCCCACAATGTGCCACAATGCATCTTATCCATCACAGACTAGCGGGTTCCAACCTAGAAAGCAAGTGCTGTCTAGCGTATAGGAAATGGTTGTGGCTGGGAGGAAGTGTCCCCAGGGGAGAAAAGAGTTCACTTCTGTTGGGACCCCAAGCTCAAAGCAATCCCACCACCCCTCTAGCAAAGCAGAGTTACTATTTCCAGTGTTTGTTTTAAAACACACACACAGAGTGGACCATGGAATATTTTTGTAGCTAGGACATACCCATGTGTTTTTGTTAATAAATCATTATCATCACTCTAGTCAATCAGGTGGGGCTCTACGTATCTATCCCTGTGAATTTAAATTCAAAGACCCTTATGATGGGATTGGGATGTCAATGTGAGGGGGCAGGCAAGAACAGTGCATCACATTGTGTCAGCTATGGCTTCCCTAGCAATTGGTAGCTTTCCTTAACAGACTTGTCAGATGCACGCATGTAGCTAGAGTGGGCTAAATGTTGGAAATGGGTTGTACAAAAGTATACACTCCCTAACCAACTTATCATGGCTTCTCAAATTAGGTTCCCCAATCTGAATTCCCTGGTAGTCTAAAGCTACCCTATAAGCATGAAAAGTAAAGCTTCTTACTTTAGGGTGAGAAATTACAGTGTCTGAATTTATAATTGCCTCTTCAAACCCATCTAAGAGAACTGCTTGCTCCTTTCTTACAGATCAGATAAATCGGTTATCAAAGTGATACAAAGAACTAGAAGAACCATCGAACACTTCAAAACACTCAGCAAGACCAGGAAACAACTCATCCACTGCTCAAGACGACATGTACTCGTTTTCACCCAAAAGTTACCATTAAAGAGCCCTTTACTTTGTATATAGCACACACTATGGGTTGTGAGTATGCTTAACATTTTAATTTGTAAATGCTAATGGCAAGTGTACTCCTGCACAGCTAGGGTATCCAGCACCTTATCATTCTCAAATGAAAGCAAATGAATAAATACCCACTTTGTGTTTTGTGCATTTGACCCAGGTAATGTTCTTCATTCTCTCATTTGGCAAAAGCAGTTTCACCATCCCCAACAATTAAAATTTTGTAGCTTTGCCCAGCACTTTGAATCTTAATTCATACACCCAGCTTGATCGTTTCCACCGCCAAATCATTATAGAATGCTAATGCGTTCTCTATAATACATCAGTTCTCAAATTAACTTGTTGCTTTACTCAGAATCACTACTTTCTGTTTCTTTTACTTTAGGTAACCTAAGACTATAGATATCATGAGGAGCATTTTTTTTCTTTCTTTTAAAGTACTTTTGCAAAAAAATTAAAAAAGAAAGTATCAGCCAAGATAGTAACAATTACAGATCTGATGAAAAGTGATACAAAAAAGTATCCTCTAAATATGTATATACAATTATTGCCTAACTAGTGTTTTGCAAAATGCCTAGCTAAATAGAAAAGTTTCCTTTCTCCTTAACAATTTTTAAATGTAGTCAGCGGCCCAGGCATGCAAAGTAAGCTGGGGCTTTGAGGCATTTGTCCAGTTCATGTGGATTTCCCCTAGAAGTCTTTTGTCCAGAGAGCTTAAGAAAAAGCAACGTTTGCACTCAAATTACAGTTTTCTCAATTTTCCACTTTGTTTTATCAGCACAAACCTGACAGTATATTTCCTGACCCTAAATGTGAGAGCTCCCAGACAAAAATCACAGAATTAAAATGATTTTCAGAATGTGTCCTTTGCTTATTAGTCCCCATAATCTTTCAACCCTCTCAGATTAAATACCATTTAAAGCCAAACCTTGACTTTTCATAGTTTCAAAGTAAAACTCATGGCTGGAAGCAGGTTGACTTGGAGTTGAGTTAGAAAAGGTGTCTTCCCCCCTCTTCCTGGGAAACATTAGAGCTTCACATCCTGTGCCCCTTCCTAACAGGCTCGGTGACACAGTCACAGGTGCGCTGAATTACTGAACTGTGGACACCAGCTTCTTACTTCCAGTCACTTACGGCTGCCCTTTCTTAGTCATGCTCTCTAAATCTCCTTGGGAAAATTGTTAGTAATAAACTGACTAATTCCTCAAAATTGGTCAAAATTTGCCCTTCACTATTTTAGGAAGTTTTTCATGTACCTTCTTTATCCTATACCAAAATAAAGTTGTCTTCATAGGTAGTATTTTAAAATCTCTGGGGTGGAAGGAAACCTGGTGCTCTATTAAAACTTTTCTTTACCTGTGTTAAAGTAATATTATGCTAAAAATTTTCAAGCTCACAGTTACCTCTAACCAATGGCTATTTTGTATTTTCTTTTCCCTAACAAACCCTTCGAAGATAAACTCAGACTCTTTCCACAGCCATAGGAGGTACCAAGAATTAAAGTAGCCATTAAATATCAAGTGAAGTAAAAAAAAAAAAAAATTCCTGGATGCCTTAACTAAGTCTCCAGGACCTTGAGTTATATTTAGAAGTCAAAGCATGAATCAAGTTGGAGAACATTCATTATATAATAGGTAATACCTTAGGATGCATTTTATTTTTTTAACCATTTCCTCCCCAAATACAACCTGAATGGTAGTTTCTGAAGTAGTTTATTACATACCCTTAATAATTTTTAAAGCGTTTTTGCTTTCACAGCCCAATTCTGTTTTCCAGCCTTACATACAGTTTACTGAGAGAAATGGACAAATCCTTTAACTGTGTCTTTCAGGGCCATTTCACAGACATAGATGGGTGGGAGATGGGGAAATCATTGTCCTCGTATTTAAAACCCTGTGTTATGCAATGAATTCACTCATCGAGAAGCTGCACAGAAAGGTTTCTTCTTTGGCATGTTTGAATGAGCAGATTTGCTTTGGCTACAGCTACATTTTACTCAGTACCTGCTAAAGCGATTCAGTGCGCCCCCTACTGACAAGTTCTTAGTGTGATTCCTGAGCACTTCGAAAGTTTATTTTGTTCGGTAAACCATGTCATATAAAATTAACAACAACCAATAAAATTAGGTTATATGTTTCAAGTGTAAAAGTCCAAAACATAATAAAGCTAGTTTTAGTGGTGCTAGAAATCTCTAGTTTGGCTTCTCCTCTTTGGCTGAACCAAGGTCCTTTTATCTAAAGCCCAGTGCACAAACATATAGCTTAATGTGACTAGTGTTCTTCCTTTTATTTCTTTCTCTATGGCAACCAATATGCTCTGCTCAGAAATGTTCCCCATCAAGGAAACAAATGATCTTCAGGGAGCAGCTCTGTATGGCATCTGGTCCGATGGAGCACAGAGAGTTAACCCCAGTCAAAAGCGAGGCTGCCAAGCACGTAAACAAGGAGTGGAAACCCCCGCGATTCTGACTCCTCTCCCAACTGAAACCTCTTCCTCCCTCCTTACAAACCACTTCATTGATTTGGCATGAACTATTGCCAAAGACACTGCGAATTTTAAATTGCAAGGTGTTCTGGATAAAAAAGTGCAATAAAATTCCAGCCATTTGAGTCTACCCCCTCATCACCCAGACACAGCTTCCTTTAAAAAGAACAAAACCAAGAAGCTTTAAGAATCCTCTCCAGCCTATTTCTTGAAGGTAAGGTACCCATATCAGCTTGGAACTGGCCTAGCTATTTCCTCCAGCCATATTTATCTAATTAACTGCATCTAACAAGTAACTGCACCCTCAATTTTTGCAAAATCTAGGGGGCAGGAGGGTGACAAGGCCAGTTGTGAAATATTAAAACCAAAGTAAAATCTAGTTTGCAATGCTCAAGCTCCAGCTCCCTTTGGGAATAAAGTGTAGGATGTCCCCATTAGTTTTGATTGATCACCCTCTTTCTGGTGGACTTTCACTAGCAAGCTAGGTGGCTGCAGCTAACCGCTCGCACAAATGGTGCTAAGGCAGGGTGCACTGACTTCCTGCCTCTTCTTCCTCCCCTGCTTCCGCAGTCTGTAGCTTTTTGCCCTCCCTTCCCCAACCCCCTATCCCAACCCCAGGTCCCAGCAGGAATCCCCTCACCCCAGTCCCAAGCAAGAACATAGAGTACACCATATCTGTACTGGCTACAGAAAGAGAGTTTCTTACTCTCTGGTCCCCGTTTTTATAATTCCCCAAACAAGAAATGTTTATAATACTGCATACTTTATAATTGTTTCTTTTCTAGGGCTTTTCTCCCCCTTCACAATCAACAATTAAAATTGATAGCACACCCACCCCCCAAAGTGCCTTGCTTTGGAAAGCTTTGGAATAAGTCCATCTTTTTATACAATATTTTAGCAGGGCTGGGTTTTTTCATTCTCTTCCCCCAACACACTTTCCCTTCCTTACTTAAAAACGTTGCTCTGTGAACCCTCTCTTACCCCAAGCAATGAAAATAAGCTCCCAAACCTATAAGAGCACTAAAAAATGGAAAGAAAGAAAGAAAGAAAGAAAGAAAGAAAGAAAGAAAGAAGAAAGAAAACATGGAAAGAAAATGAAAAACACTTACCAAGCAAACTTCCAGGGTTACACTTTAAAATAAAAGATGTTTTACTTTTTAAATGAGGTGCCTGAAGTGGGGGAAGGCTCAACTCCCCAGAACCGACGCATCCTTAGCCTTCCCTTCACACTGACTCCTCGGAGCCCAGCTCTCCACTAGTCTATTATTTTCACCAAAATATATGAAAATGTATGCAAATGAAAATCAGCACTAACTGTTCTCCCCTTGTTATATACTTTGGATTTTTTTTTTTTTCAGACAAAACAATCACACTCGCAAAGGGAGGGAGCGGGTGGGGTGGGGCTGGGGGGTGGCTAGGGTGCGACTGGAGAACTAAGTAGGAGGAAAGGGGGGGACTAAGGGGACATACCTCGCAACAGAAGTGCATTTTTGTTACCAAGGAGCACTGTGTTTTGGGGGGCTTCCCATTCGCACACACACACCCTCCTTGAAAAGAAAGAAAGTGGATGTGTGTGCAGAGGCGCTATCACATTTCATCAGGCCACCTGAGACTGCTTTTGAAAGCGTGCACTGTGAAATTCATAGCAGTAATTTAGACAAAATCCTCACTGTATATTAATGAAAGACGGCCCCATGGCTCTGTTCCTATCCTCCCCATTCAGTGTAAACAAAACCACGAGACTCTCTGTTTTTGAGCCAGATCCAAGCAAAATCGGCAGGAAAGGAAAACACGGGGTGCTGGCACTGAGTATTCTAACGTCTGCACCTGGCGATCTCAGATTTATTCAATGAAATCTGTGTTCCAGCTTTTATACATACATATACGCATGCATAAATATAAAAAGGAACCTTATGGGGACACAAAAGGAAAAATTGGTGTTGTTTGAGGTTTGATTGCCGCTGTTTTTCACTTCTATACCTTAGCAATAATGGCTTTTTTGAAAAACCTACCTAGGATGGTATCTCTCCCTGGGCAAGCAAGAGCTGGGCAAGATCCCACATAAATTCTACGTGTTTACTGTTAATTTGGAAATCACGCAAAGGCTGCGTCGCTGCGGCTGGGTTCTCCGGCTTTAACTGGGTTCACCAAACTAAGCCCAGCAGAGGAATTATTCCCCGGGAGGGGAGGGCAGTTCCGTTCACAATTTAATCGGAGCACTCGGGCGGCTCCGCATCCACGTCCAGGGCCGCGGCTCCTGCGCCCGCCGCAGGAGCAAACCGGGGCCGCGGGTGCAGAGCTGGTGCGCTGTAGCTGCGGTGCGGGTTGCTCGCGCACGCACACTCATTAACCACGATGTATTTACTTGAATGTCCGAGTTGGGTTAGTTCATTTGAAATCCCCGAGGAGGGTTCAATTTGCCCTTGTTTTCGTTGCCACTTTCTCTTTTTTCTTGGTTCGCTGAGGTTCCTCCGTGCAGCGTTTCCGCTTGGCCGCGTCCCCCCACTCCACTTCTCCCGCCTACCCCTCGCATTCCCCCGCCCATCCCCCTTAACTCTTTCAGCCCGGCTGGGGCTGAGAAAGCGTTTGTCGTCGCCAACCCCATCTACTGCGCAAACCTCCTTGAGGCAGAAAAGAAAAGCACCACCGTGCCTTAGAAAAACCAGCAAGCAAATCCCACCACTAATAACCACACTGAAGTTACACACACACACGCACACACACGCACACACATTACGCACACATAATAAGTGGTGGAGGGAGCGGCGGGCGACTGGATTCTGGTTCGTTAGGCCAACTCCGGCTGCAATAGGAATTCATAAAGCCACTGGGATGTAATACGTTACGATGTATTTATGGGGCAAGGTCGGCATGCTTTTCAAAAACATCGCCCCACTCAGCAGACCAGCACCCCCCAAAATTCACAAGGGAACGCGTGCTACTTGCCTGACCGGGAGGAGGGAGGAGGGAGGGGGAAGGAGGAAAGGAGAGGGAGCGAGGCCAGGGAGGTGGGGGCAAGCGCAGCTGCGGCAGGGAGAGGTCCGTTCACACGCCCGGGCACCGCGCTGGTCCCGGGCTGAAGGTTTCCCAGATGATGGCATCCGAGAACTTAAACAAAGGGGGCCGCCGCCGGCGCGCAGCAGATGCGGAAAGTTGCGGCGGCGGATTTCCAAGAAGCGTGGCCTTGACCCGAGATCTTGACGCTGCGAGCTCCCGTTTCCCAAACCCGCCGAGACAGAGATGGGGGCCGGCTGGTAAAGGAAAAAGGAAACTTTGAAACCACTGGGGGCACATCTGTCTATAGGTATTAGCTTGAAAGGAGCATCTTTGCCGCACGCTGTACAAATCTCTGGGATGGGAGGGGCGGGAGGGCTGCGACACGACGCAATCCTAGGTGGAGTGGGTTGGTTGCTCTATTTCATGATTCCCCTTCCCCCCCCCCCACTCTTCGTTTTCCTTCTGATTCTGTCCCCTCTTCTGTCCCTCCCTCTCTTTTCTCTCCGCTTTCCTTCCGTCCTCCCAGGCCTCCTGCGAACGTCCAGCGCCGCGGAGGGTACGCCTAGGACTCTGCCGGACACTAAGAGTTAAGATGTGGCGGGGAGGGTGGCGGAGGAGGGGCGGGGAGGAGAAAGTGGAGAGAGGGAGGGAGCCTGAGGGACGACAGATTTCCCGCATCTACGATGCTCTGCCTAAATTAAAAAGCAACCAATCGAAACGGCCGGAAGGGGGGCCTAGCGTCCTGAGCCAGTCATTCCGGGCCTGCCAATCACTCAGCAGGTAGCCAATCAACGGGGCTCCTGGTGCTCGACTTCCTTGTGTTTGGGAAAGTGTGGTGGTGGGTGTGCGCTCGCGGCGGAGGGTAAACATTCGACAGTCCCTGCTCTGAGAGGGAGGGACCGAGAGCGAACTGTCAGATTGGAGCGCTAGCGGGCGAGCAAGACTGGGGGAGAGAGGGAGGGAGGGGAAGAGGGGGGGAGTGGGGGGGGAGAGAGAGAGGGAGGGAGAGAGAGGGAGGGGGGAGAGAGAGAGAGAGAGAGAGAGAGAGAGAGAGAGAGAGAGAGAGAGGGAGAGAGGGAGAGAGGGAGAGAGAAAGTGAGAGAGAAACAGAGAGCGCAAACCAGGGCGCAGAACGAGATCCCACTGCAACTTCGTTCGCGCACGGCCCGCGCCCGCGCCAGCCGTGCACCCCACGAGCCGCGCAGCGTGCCCACTGGTGTTGGCTGTGTATCAAGGACCCCCTGTATGCACACACACCCCTCCGCCTCCGCCTCCGCCAGTGCACTTTTCCTCCTCCTCCAGACAACTGCTGGAGAAAAAATAAAACACCAACCCCAACCTTCAGCAACAAGGTAACAGAGCCATTCGACCTCATTTTTCTCCTGTTCATTTTTTCCTTGTTATATTTTTTCCTCGTTTCTGCCCAAAAGGAAAGATGTCGCATCAGACTGTGACTGTTGCGAGGAGAATGAAAGAGGACTCTTGTTTCAGAGGCAACCAAGAGTTCCGGCAGTAGTAACTTCAGAGCAATGCATCACCGCAAGAAGTTTTCCTAGGACAGAACAAAACTTGAAACGAGAGGACCAGACGAGGAGAGCGGGAGCTAGCCTCTCCTCTCCGCACACGCCAGAGCCAGCATCACCACGCCTTCAAGGACTGAAAAAGTTTTACTACTCCAAGGGGTGCCGAGTGAAATGTGTTCCTGAGGAGAGCGGCCAAGGAAAGGAGCAGGCCGACTGTTGGTCATCCATAATTTGATTCAGGAAGAAAGAAACGGCTTCTTTCTTTGTTGTCTCCCGTGAAATCGCCACTTAGCAGGTGGACCGATCCCCGCGTCCGGGCAGAGTCCGCGTTCACCGGGACAGGAGGAGCAGTGGGGAGCCGGGCGCCCCGGCTTACAGCCCGAGCGCAGGCCCGCGCCCCGCTCGCCGAACCCCGCTGGAGCAAGACGAACGCGCCGGGGCTGGGGGGCAGCCAAGACCCCCCTTGAAGGGGGCGGCCACGGAGTGCGCCCCGAGAAGCTAGCCCCACTCCCCAGAGCGGTGCTCCTGCTGCTGCAGCTGACCGAGGCCGGCCGGCGACCCCCGCGCCCTGCCGAGCGGCCTTGCAGCTCCGGCCGGGGGCCTCGGCGGCGGCGGCGGGGGAGGCGGCGGCGGCGGCGGAGGCGGAGGCGGCGGAGGCGGCGGCGGGGCCGATCCGGGCCGGCGGCGGGGGCGGGGGAGGAGTGGGGGGGAGAAGGCGGGAAGGAGGGGTGGCGCGGCGGCCGCGGCTGCTGCTGCGGCGGCGGTGGTGGCGGCGGTGGGGTGGCGGGAGAGGAGCGGCATGGCCACGGCGGCTTCTAACCCCTACCTGCCGGGGAACAGCCTGCTGGCGGCCGGCTCCATTGTACACACGGACGCGGCGGGGGCCGGTGGCGGTGGGGGCGGGGGAGGCGGCGGCGGTGGCACGGGTGGCGGAGGGGGCGGCCTGCAGCCGGGCAGTGCCGCTGTGACCTCCGGCGCCTACCGAGGGGACCCGTCCTCAGTCAAGATGGTCCAGAGCGACTTCATGCAGGGGGCCATGGCCGCCAGCAACGGCGGCCATATGCTCAGCCACGCGCACCAGTGGGTCACGGCCCTGCCCCACGCGGCTGCCGCCGCCGCAGCAGCAGCCGCCGCCGCGGTGGAGGCGAGCTCGCCGTGGTCCGGCACCGCCGTGGGCATGGCCGGCAGTCCCCAGCAGCCGCCGCCGCCGCCGCAGGGCCCCGACGTGAAGGGAGGCGCCGGGCGCGACGACCTGCACGCGGGCACCGCGCTGCACCACCGCGGACCGCCGCACCTCGGGCCCCCGCCGCCGCCGCCGCCGCCGCCGCCGCACCAGGGCCACCCTGGGGGATGGGGGGCCGCCGCCGCCGCAGCAGCCGCTGCAGCCGCCGCCGCCGCCGCCGCGCACCTCCCGTCCATGGCGGGGAGCCAGCAGCCGCCGCCGCAGGGCCTGCTGTATTCGCAGCCCGGGGGCTTCACGGTGAACGGCATGCTGAGCGCGCCCCCCGGGCCCGGCGGTGGCGGCGGCGCGGGTGGCGGGGCGCAGAGCCTGGTGCACCCAGGGCTCGTGCGCGGGGACACGCCCGAGCTGGCGGACCACCACCACCACCACCACCACCACCCGCACCCGCCGCACCCGCACCACGCGCAGGGCCCGCCACACCACACTGGTGGCGGCGCTGGGCCGGGACTCAACAGCCACGACCCGCATTCCGACGAGGACACGCCAACGTCGGACGATTTGGAGCAGTTCGCCAAGCAGTTCAAGCAGCGGCGCATCAAGCTGGGCTTCACACAGGCCGACGTAGGGCTGGCGCTGGGCACGCTGTACGGCAACGTGTTCTCGCAGACCACCATCTGCCGCTTCGAGGCCCTGCAGCTGAGCTTCAAGAACATGTGCAAGCTCAAGCCGCTGCTGAACAAGTGGTTGGAGGAGGCGGACTCGAGCACCGGCAGCCCCACCAGCATCGACAAGATCGCAGCGCAGGGCCGCAAGCGCAAGAAGCGGACCTCCATCGAGGTGAGCGTCAAGGGCGCGCTCGAGAGCCACTTCCTCAAGTGCCCCAAGCCCTCCGCGCAGGAGATCACCAACCTGGCCGACAGCCTGCAGCTGGAGAAAGAGGTCGTGCGGGTTTGGTTCTGCAACCGACGCCAAAAGGAGAAGCGCATGACGCCGCCCGGGATCCAACAGCAGACGCCCGACGACGTCTACTCGCAAGTGGGTACTGTGAGCGCCGACACGCCGCCGCCACACCACGGACTGCAAACGAGCGTGCAGTGAGGGCCAGGGACGCAGTCACACGAGGACCAGCCGCCGCCTGCGCAGTCGCCGCCACCGCCAACGCCGCGCCTACCCCACACCGCACCGGGACTGCCCAGGGCCCCGGCCGGTCAGCCGTCCTCCCCTCTACCCAAAGACCGGCTTGCCCACCCTTGGAGGAAAAAAGAGAGACAGACCGAAGAGATGTTTTTTGAAGCCCAAGGAAGGAGGGGCAAAACAAACAAAAAAGCATAATAAATGCCCAGACTGTTTTACATACATACACAACGAACAAAACCAGAAGAGAAGAGGGCGATCGTGAGATCTCATTTATACTGTGGTGGCGTTTCGTTTTTTGTTCTTGATTTTGTTTTCAAAGAAGGGTGTAAATGCCAGCGCACCAAAACTGCACTCCTGGAGTTTTGCCCACCCTGAGAAGTCCCGCACGGCGACCGTGGACAGAACCTAGCACCTGCCTTTTCCTCTCCTCTTAAAAAATGAATTCAGCACCCATCCCTCCCACCCCCCTCCCTCCAAAGGGCTGCCTAAAGTAACCCACCGGTACCTTGTTTCCTGGGAGCGATCTGAAAGAAAGCAGAGGCACCGGGTTTAATCAGGGATGACTCTGCTCCGGGACCCGGTTCTTCTTGGCCATATTAAAGTCATTTGGGGACAAATAAACTGGCTGTGAAATGGGAAGGAGAAAAAAGAACAGTTTCCAGCAAAAATAATATTCACAGCTTCTGAAACTAACAAACTGAAAAGCAATGCCAAATGAAAAAGAATGCGTTTCCTCCACATAACCTCGGAAATAAAAGCATCACGAAAGAGCAGAGGGATGAGCGAGGGCGAAGGGGACACCCGCTCATCCGTCAAGGAGTAGGAGAGCCGGGCAGAGCAGGCGTGCGGGCGGGCAGACTGGGCGCGGAGCGAGGCCTGGCCAACAACCCCGCCTGCAATGGCTGCCACTCGGTGGACTATGCCTAGAGATTCCACCGCTAATATTTTTTTTATTAATATTTTTATTTTTTATTTCTGGACTGACTCAGATAAAGGGATTTGGAAAGACTGAGCACCAGCCGCTGCCCTTCTTGGACTTCGCTCCTCAATCCGTTGCCAACTTTGATTGAATGGGTGCTGTGGATGTGATTATATAATACTGCCATTTCCAAGCAGTGTTTTTGGTAGGTTTTAATAAACAGACTTTTCAAAAGACGGCAATATAGAATTGTTAGATCCGTTGTTGATCTAAAAATATTTGCTTTATATTTTCATTAAATGACTTCTTTTAATATTTTATTCAGAATACTTATGAACTGCTGCAAAACGGTAATTTATTTTTCCCCAGATCTTGTATTACGTGTTTTTTTCAGACGAGCACAAATCAAAATGAAATGAAAATATGGACAGTTGTTAGGTAATAAGGGTATCTTTTGATGTGATCATTTGATTGTAATTTAATTTGAGTAGTGATTCCGTAAGAGCTGATCGAGAAAATAAATTTGTTAGAATGAAATAGCCTGTGTCTGATGCATAAACACTGTGTGGGAATAAAATAGTTCTTTAGAAAATATTTTTTTACTAATGCATAACCTTAAGTGATAGCACTGAAGAAGTAAAGTAGAGCTCACTGCACCGAAAGTAGATTTGGAAATCTAGAGTAAAAGACAGACATGACAGAAACTGTTAGTACTTTAACTTTAACTTAGTAGTCACTCCTTGATAAACTGTAAGTTTCACAGTATTTTTCTTTCTCTTAATTTCAGTGGGCATTTTTAGTGTTTTTGTCCTTTCCTTTAAGATACTTGGGCCCTTTTCATCTTTATTAGGTTGGACTATGTTGTCACCAGTAAAAATGTGCCAACTGATTATTAATGGTTAATACAGAGCCCCCATCCCAAAGTTTAGCCTCTTTTCCCTCTCCTCCCCCACCATATTGCTATATGTCTTTCCTCTTTTTCTGAAGACTAATAGGTGTGAAGTGAAGACTACTAGCTCACAAGTCTATAACATATTTTATATGAATTACTTTCCATTGATAACAAGGAATTAAGTTTCAATTATTAAGCCATTTGGGGGTTTATTTTGTTTGTTTTTCCTATAATGAAAGAATGTAGTTCTAAAATCCTGAATATGGTCCACACTGCATTACCCTCAGGGTGAATACCAGCTCAGACGTAAGATTCTACATTTCTGTGTTTTGGTCTTTCCCCAGTGTGATTCCATACCTTCTTTACTGGCCCTGGCAGTTGGGGGGTGGGGGAGCTTTTTGAATCACTCCTTTGATACACCCTGTAGAGTAGTCACGTTTATCACATTAATATATCAGTATTTACAATGGGGGGGGATGAAAGTGGGATGCCTCAGGTTGTGAGTACTAAAGACGGAAAAGGTTCTGCTTAGCTAAGTCCTTTCATATTGGACTTTTAAAAAGTATTTGGGGTGATAAAGCTGTGATTTTATAGAATAATTTTCCCCTAATCTCATTTTGCTGTCACTCACTTTTGCCTTCTTTTCTCATCCTCACTTCCTCTCCCCAAGGTATCAGTGCAGGGGTTAAAAAACCCAGAAAACTGTGAGAGCAACAAGGAACAGTTATTTCTTCCAGGCAGACCCTTTGTCACTTTCATAAATCAAGCCCAGCCAGATGGCCGTGTGTTGGGTTGCATTATTTTAAACACCAAATCGTACTAAAAATCACAATCATTTTGATTTGTGAAATCTGAAAAAGGCCATATTTATTAAACAGAAAAAAGAAAAAATGGAAACAAGAAACCACAATTGACTTTCCTTGGCTTTCCTGTTTCCTTATTTCTCTTGCTATTGTAATCTCTCTGCCCAGTAAATTTACAACCTGCAGTTGGGAGTCAGGGCAAACTTCATCATTTTTGAGGATCTACAGGGGCAAGCAAAGAAGGCTTCTTGGAAAGCTGAGGATTGGGTGTGGTTGTTTTTATATGTTGGATACTACTGGCATGTGAGATGAAATCCTGTTTTCCCTATAGGATTGGTAGTGGTTGATTAGACAGTGGGTCTATTTAAAATTTTAGGAGCTATTTGCTTACTTTATTTGGCTGACAACAAAAGAACTACCATTAGATTTCACACTGGTTTCTATTAAAAATCAACCTTTGCTGATTACTTTGGAAGAAGCCCTGATTTAGGAGTAACAGAAACTTTTAACTGGAGAAGCTGGGAAAGCAAGATCATTTTATTTCATTATTTTACTTTTTTTTTAAAGTGAGCTAATGCTGGCACTCCGTATTTTGAAAATCAACCGTTTGAATGTATTTACAAAATGAAATTTATGGTTGAAAAACAAAAGAGAGCAGATAGAACTGAGAGGTTTTGTGTTGAGGCTTATATTGTTACTAACGTAAATAATGAAAATATTGTTATATATCACCAGATCTTTTTAATGAATTTGGTCATTGTGTTCCTTTGCAGAGCAAGCGTCTTGTGCTTCGTAAAGTGCCCGTTTGTTTCCTCCATTTCAATCCACCCCTCCTCCTCTTCCAACCCAAAGGAAAGTGACAAAGTTCTGTTCCATCAATCTGGCTAATCCCAAACCAGGCCCATTTATACTTTGCAGTCTCCTGTGGCTCCTGATGTGTTGTCCAAGCCTCGGTCACCTCATTCACCCAACCATCTTTTCCTGAAAGTCTGGGCAATAAATCATTCAAGGTGTATTTAAAATAGTCACTTTGCTGTCGTTGCTCTGCCTTTTTTAAGTACTAAGCTAAGGACTACTTCTTTGTTCCAAAACAGAACTGTTCATTATCGATCTTAGAGAGTCTCTCTGCTTCCCTGTAGCCTCCAGTAGTTGCTCATTACCATGCTCATAATGTTTTGTATGAATGGTTTTCAACATTCAGAGAATTGGTTCTAATATTAAATGCAGTATATACTATTGATAGTTTATCAATAAGTGTAATATTTA
>VMDR010017730.1:0-19811 GCA_007922815.1 Macrotus californicus
CTTCATTGTGTTCTGGCTGAATGTTTCTTTCTTCCTTCTGCTCCAAACCATCGATATGAGTTTCTTTCCCGTCACTGTTGGTTCCATGTACATTTTCCTTTATATCACTTTTCATAGCCTTCATCCTCTAATTTGTGACCATATTCAGCCAATTCTGTGAGCATCCTGATTACCAGTGTTTTGATCTCTGCATCTGATAGACTGGTTATCTCTTTGATCTTTGCATCTGATAGATTGACTATCGCTTAGTTTCATTTTTTCCTGGAGCTTTGATCTGTTCTTTCATTTGGGCCTTTTTTTTTTTTTTGTCTTGGCGGGCCTGTTACGTAGTAAGGAGCAGAGCCTTAGGTTTTCATCAGGACAGGACTACCCCACATCACTGCGCTGTGACATTGTATGTGGGAGAGGGGTCTGAGAGGGAACAGTGTCGCTTACTCTGCTCTGTGCTGGTTTTCAGTCATTTCTCGGGTACCCACAATCAAAATGGGCCCTTCTGGTGCTGATTCCCAGGTGTGTGGGTTTCTGTATATTCTAGGACCCTGTGGGTTTCTCCAATGAACTCCCTTATGAGGCTGGGAGTTTCTCTCGCTGCCTCAACCCTCACAGATTTTTTCAGAGGTTTTGAGGCTTTATTTCCCCCCACTGGAACCCTGGGTTGTGTGATCTGTCTTGCTCCCTTGTTGTTCCTCCCAGTTTATCTTCACACGAATGTGGGACCACCCTGTCCCCCAGCCACTGCCTCACGTGCTTGGTCCTCTAGTTGCCACCTTGCCACATGTCCTCTCTGCCTGGCTGCCATCTCCTCTCCTCCTACCAGTATGGATGAATGTTTCTTCTTTAACTCCTTAGTTGTCGGACTTCCACACAGTTCGATTTTCTATCAGTTCTGGTTGTTTTTTGTTTTTAAATTTGTTGTTGTCCTTCTTTTGGTTGTGTGAGGAGGCACAGTGTGTGTACCTATGCTCCATCTTGGCTGGAAGTCCCAATGTAAACTTCTTTACCAACTATACAGGCTGTGTTCTTATGGTTGTGGCCTTTGTAGCAACGATGAACCCTGAGTATACAAGCTCAGGTCACTAGTTCAGTAGACATGTTCTTGGAAAATTCTGTGACTGAAAATGTAAACATCTAGTTGCCTTGTTGGTATTTATCACTTCACATCATCCTCAGTTTGCTTATCAGTGATGTGATGACTTCATTTTGGTTTCTGCTTCTTTTCCTCAAAGTTATTGATCAAATATCCAACCTGAAGAAGTTTAATAGTCACTACTACCAAAAAGATACAAAAATCCTTCCCTTCAAGAAATTTACCAATTAAGATGATTATTCCTTTTAGAAGTATTTGTGGGGACTTTCAGGATTGTACCAGGGTGGGTTCAGTCTTACAAGATGGAGACCTTACTCTTCAAACACCTTGTGTGGGTGGGGAGGCACAAGGATGATAAAGGTGTGTTGAAGCATAAATGTTTGGAGTCAGTTACTCTCAGATCATTATCATTTGATGAATGCTTTTTATTGTGAGTTACTGTAGGAGGGAGACAAAATTGTAACAGCCATCTGAACAACTAACCACTTCTCCGGGTTGAAAACAATTATTTTTTAAAGAAAAATGTAGCATAGTTTTTTGATCCACTCATTGACTGATGGGCACTTAGGTTGCTTCCAGCACTTGGCTATTGTAAATTGTGGTGCTATGAACATTGAGGTGCATAGGTTCTTTTGGATTGGTGTTTCAGGGCTCTTAGGCTATAATCCCAGCAGTGGAATTGCTGGGTCAAAAGGCAGTTCCATTT
Source organism: Macrotus californicus (assembly GCA_007922815.1). Lineage (NCBI taxonomy): Eukaryota > Metazoa > Chordata > Mammalia > Chiroptera > Phyllostomidae > Macrotus > Macrotus californicus. The sequence goes on from VMDR010017730.1 coordinate 1,794, forward strand.
TTAGTATTCTGAGGAAATTCCATACTGTTTTCCACAGTGGCTGCACCAGTCTGCAGCCAGGAGCTCCTACCCTTTGCAACAGCATGGATAGAACTAGAGAGCATTATGCTAAGTGAAATAAGCGAGGCAGTGAGGGAGAAATACCACATGATCTCACTTTTAACTGGAACATAATCAACAAAAGAAAAGAGCAAACAAAATATAACCAGAGTCATTGAAATTAAAAACAATCTAACAATAGCCAGAGGGAAGGGGAGAGGGGACAATGAGGGGAAGGGTTTTCAGGAACCACTATATAAAAGACACATGGACATAACCAAGGGGGAGGGTGGGAACAAGGGAGGGAGGTGGGATTGGTGAGGGTGGGGGGAAAATGCAGACAACTGTAATTGAACAACAATAAAGTAATAAAATCTTTTTTTAAAAAAGAAAAAATATGAAGTGGTAGAATTCAAGTATTGATAAATACATCAACTGCTGCTTATAGAAATAATTATGGTCATAAAACTTGGCAGGTTTATTTTAAATTTAATTATATCAAAACTAATTAATAGTAAGTCAAGGGCATCAAACTTATTTTCACCAGGGGCCACATCAGCCTCATGGTTGCCTTCAAAGGGCCAAATGTAATTTGTGGGCTGTATAAATGTAACTACTCCTTAACAGTTAAGCGAGAGCTTGGCACTGGCGTCAGGTAGGAACAAGGTGCTGGGCTGGATAAAGTACGGTGGAGGACCGGATTCAGTCTGTGGGCCTTCTGTTTGCCACCTGTGCTGTAAGTGTAATTTGTGAATATCTTTATGTCTTCCCTGAGCCACATGTCACATCTTTCTAAAATCTATTAAAACATAGTTTATGGACAGAAGTTTACATCATAATTAAGTGAGCTCAGGTTCTTGTAATAAAAACAATTGTCTACCAACCAAAGTCAAATCTTTTTCTGTCACAATGTATTTGACCCCCTTTATTCTTTACTAATATACAGATGATGTATTATAGAGTTGTACACTTGAAACCCATAAAATTTTGTTAACCAATGTCACCCCAATAAATTTAATACACCCCAAAACCCAATTATCAGCAAGAGGGTTATTATTTCTGACTACTTAATGGAAGAAATTCACAACAGAAAAATCTGCTATTTAATCTTTGTAGGTACCATCATCTCAGTTCTTTAATCAGCCAACTAAATCTCTTTGTCAAATATACTAGTAATTAATCTAATTGTTTAAAATCCAGGAAGCAGGGAAAGACCCTTAAGTAACCTGTTTGGTCAATTCAGTTTTCTCCCTTAGAAAGCAATTATAACAATTTATTGAGCATTCTTGAGCACTAACACTAGAAAGTCATCTTGCTAAGTACTGGAAGAGATTAAAAAATGACATGGCTCATGGCACTTGGTTCATATTTGTTTCCTTTAAATGGTTTTCCACTTTCAAGTATTTGAGAATGTGGGGCATACTATTTTGATCAACATTATATTTGTGTACCTTAGACAAATTTGGGAGATTTGAATTACAGCACAATAGTTGATATTCACGAATTTCATCCCAGCATTGTGCAGGTATAGCCTGGCCATCAGCACTTCAACCATGTGTATTGCAGAAGAAGGTAAGGTAGTTTTAGTTCAGATTTATTTTAGAATCCCACATCACCACTAAACACTTGTTAGTGTGCTCTGAATCTACACTTTCTGAGACAGCATGAGTGTCTACAAACAGCATGATGAAGCCTGTGGCTTGTGACAAATCTGGCTTCTGTCTTTGTGAGCAGAGGTCTCATTTTAGGAGGCCACATGCAAAGATGCTGTGAACTTGAATCCAGCCTCACTGTGCTTAGCACATGGTCTGGCACAGAGGAGATGCTCAGTGTGTGTTAGTTCTGCTACCACAACCACCAGATGATCCTGGGCAATTATTTGAGTCTAAAGTGAAAGTCTCCATTATATTTACCTTGCAATATTACTGCAGAAATTATGACAAGATTACACAAAAAGTAAGTAGCATAGTGGCCCATAAATAGTAGATCTAAAGAAATTACAGCTGTTATTACTACTGATGTTATTGTCACTGTAATTATTACTCTCGAGGCTGGAAGGATATCCATCTGCTAAGTCATCCACTCAGTACAACACATCATGACAGTAGAATATAGCAATGCTGCTTTTAGGCTTTGAAATTTTTGAAACAGGTAAAACTTTGTATCAACTGCTCTTTTGATAATTGGGAATTGACATCATCATATATTTGTTTGTAGGTACATCATACAAAGCTCTTCATTAACCCACTGATAACATCTTTTGTTTTCTTTCACTCAATTAGAACTTTTCTATGCCAATCAGTCATGCTTTCATTAAAAGTAACCACTACCTAAAGAAATGTTAATGTTCTCCAGAACTTCATCTTTCTTGCATTTTCATAGTTGGTTGTCAAGGGAAATTAAGATCAGATTGGAGCCATAGCCTATAGAATGAGGGATTCAGAAAACAGCACAGGATATTTTTCTTGTTGTCTGAACTGTTGACAGTTGCCACGTATTACAGAATGACTTTGGACTGAGAATGTTCTTGCTCCACAGATTTATTCATTTTATGATGGCCAGGATCATTGAAAGTAAATTTCAGATTGTGCAAAAGGAAAATAACAAAGATACTATTTGGCAAGAGTCTCTTGTGTTTGACAGAAAATCTTATTCTTTGATTGATTCAGATCTTTGGGGAAAATGGAAGTGATAAACAAAAGTCAACATCAAACAAGGATGCCAGAGGTGGATATTGTTGCATGAAACCTTTACTTTGTTGATTATTTGCAAATTGTGTTCTAGTACTGTATTCTCTTTTGTTAAAAGATATTGGAAAATAACCCAATTCTAAGTTTCATAGAGTTTGCTATTGTGGCATAGTGCTCAACTGCATTCATTTTTCTCTTCGTCCTTTCAGTAATAGAATCTTCCACATTCTAGTCGGACACATAGACCTCATTCCTGAGGCTTCTTTGAAGGTAGGTATGTGACTAAATTTTTGTCAGTGGGATGCGAGCTGCCCTGTATAAAGAGGCTGGTTGCTAGATACTCTCTTTCCCTCTTCCTGTGGTGTGGAATGGAGAAGGGATGCTGCAGATGAGAATAACATCTTGGGGAATCGTGGAGCCACAAGGTAGAAGGATACATCAAAAAAGTGAATTTGACTCTATGAAAATTAGACCTTAATAAAAAAATAGAAGAGATTGGGTTCCCCGAGGACCTTCTGCAATAGAAACAGTCCTTTCTACAACCTCTGCACTCTGCTGTTAAAGGGAAATATGCTTCAGTTCTGCCTGAGGCACTGTGTCGGGGGTAGCTGTGCTGCAGCAGCTTGGGCTCTGCCCTAGTTACTAGAGGTATTCTAAAATTCCCACACATGCTGTTTTCCCATTGGATGAAGGGCTTGTGACACATAGCACATGTTAAAAGGAAAAAGGAAAGCGACTTCTGTAATGCTTTTCTCCAGGGTGATGGATGAAGCTCACTTCACATCACAGGTACTTTTTAGCTTTATTGTGTGTCCTCAGCATCTGTCCCAGTTTTCATTTTTATTTTTTCCATCGTTTGTTAAATGAACTTAAAATGGCTGTGCTATGGCTATTATAACCTAGCATAAAAGTAGTAAAGTGATTGTAAGTTCTAAGTAAAATGACCATTATTGATTTGTCTCTGTAGATAAGCAGGACAATGGGGAAATGTGGAAAGAATGACTTTTGCATGGAAAATTCAAGGTGCCACGGAAAATAGAATAGAGGACAATGTGAACTATGATAACGTGAGTAAGAGGTGGTTTGTATTGAGCATTGATGGCAGCTACCTTTACCCTTTGCTAAATAGATGACCCTCTATCTGAAAGAAAATAGGGAAGCTGTGGAGACCCCTATGAAACTCCTTCTGACATATTTAGTCCGTGGTCTGTGTCTGTTCACTCAAACTCCGAGGTGTGTGGCTGCCATTTAGTCAAATTGGAAGGAGTTCAGCATCTGTCACCCAGGGTAGAGCTGAGGAAAAAGAAGCAGGTGTGACAGGTCACAGTAAGAATATGACACAGACTTCCTTTTATGTCCAAGTACGGGTATGTTTTTGTCTCACTGGTACTTTGGTACCTCTGGGATGGTAAATAGCACAATGAGTCATTCAGAAAGTAGGAACAAAAAGTATTGGTCTGTCTGTTATTGGGCTTTGTGTCAAAGAAGTGTCTTTGGAGAGGCTTGGAGAGTACTGTGCTTCCTTATCTTCTCTCTGGTGGTGTTTTATTGTCTCATGTTATAGATATTTAAATAAATGTATTGCTTTAAGTCACCAGTTCCTTAAATGTCTTCTATATTTTCCTAGAAATAATAGAGAAAATGATTTTTTAACGTGGGAAGTTTGATGAGTTGAGAAATAATTTAACTTCCTTATCTTTGGCATGACAGGCTCCCCATTCTGCCTCCTGGCTGCCTTCCCTCTCCCTGTGACAGGATCCCAGGTGGTAGATGAACTGGGACCATCAGACTGGATTACAGTTTTTGGCTACAAAGGTTGACCCATAACTCCTTCAGATTCTTAGTAAATAAGACTGACCCCATGACCTTCCCCACCATAATTTTATTTTTACCCCTATGAGAGATTTTGGCTCTAGTTGATTGGGTGCAAAGGACAATCCTGAGACCCTGAGATGCTTCTCCAAGAAGGAGGTGGTTTAGGAAGTAAGAGGCCCTGCTGTGTGCTCACTCTCAACCTTGGCACCAGTGTGCCAGGCCAGCTTCGGAGGGAGACCACAGCTCTGGGGCCCCAGTTCTTTCAGCTGCTGCCTTCTTTCCTAGGATCGTTAACAAGCATGCTAATTAGTGGCAATTTCCCTGGTGGTTTTTGTGATGTGGGGATTTGTCCACTAAGAAATGGCCTGGAACCGCAAATTCATTTAAAATAGTCGATGCTACTGGATATAGAAATAACTCCTTGTCTATGTTGATCCTAGCTAGTGACCAGTGACCAGGAGGTGAAATCTTGGGAACAGAGGCCTGGGCTTCTGACTCAGCAGAAACCACCGTCTGACATTTTTAGCCTCTTCTTTGGCTCTCTCCTACTGTAGAGACTATTCTTCCTACAGGTCAAATTTGACAAAATTTATCAACTAGATCATATTCTGAAGTGTACCAACTGCTTCTCCACTAATAAAATTGGCCTTATTTTTTGTTATCATTTTTAAAAATCTTCATCCAAGGACATACTCATTGATTTTAGAGAGAGAGGAAGAGAGGGAGAGAGGTGAGGAGAGAGGGAAAGAGAGGGGGAGAGAAACATTAATGTGAGAGAGAAACATCAATCAGTGGCCTCCCAAATGCTCACTGACTGGGGACTGAAACCACAACCTGGGGATGTGCCCTGACTGGGAATCAGACTTACGACCTTTCGGTTCATGGGACGACCCTCCAACCAACTGCGCCACACCGGCCAGGGCTCTTGTTACCCTTCTGATGCTCAAGAGTCATATAGCACATTTCTCTAAGGAATCCCCAGGTTTGTATAATACTTGAACAAAATATCCAAAAAGAAGAGAAAAAGCTAATGTCACAATAGATCAGCAGTTCTCATCCAGTAGTGTCTTCAATCCTAGGGTATGTTTGACACTGCCTGGAGACCTTTTTGGTCATCACAACATGGGGAGACTGGGGTAGTGTGTGTGCTACAGGCATCTAGTGGGTAGAATTCAGAGATGCTGCTAAATATCCACAATGCCCAGATGGAGCCTCCACAACAAAGAATTATCCAGTCCCAAATGTCAGTGATGCGGAGGTGGAGAAGCCCTGGAATACATGAAAACAAGGAAGGGTTTCATGTACTCTGTAGTTTAGGAAGTGGGTTCTAAAGTTTTATTGAGCATCTGTTATGTATAAAAATGGCGCTATGCTTTATGACAGAATCTAAGAAGTAAAACTCATATTTACTAACATCAAGAAGTTTTAAGTTTACTTAGATAGTACATATGCAGTGAAAAATTGTGCTATTCACTTGCAAGGGAGATTGATACTTACATTAGTTTGCTAGGGTTGCTGTAACAAAATACCACAGACTGGGTGGCTTTTGCAACAGAAATTTATTTTCTCACAGTTCTGGATGTTAGAAGTCCAAGATCAAGGTGTCAGCAGAGTTGGTTTCCTTTGAGGCCCTTCTCTGTGACATGCAGATGGCTGGCTTCTCCCTGTGTCTTCAAAAGGTTCTCCTTCTGTGTCTGTCCTACCCTAATGACCTTATTTTAACATAAAGACCTCTTTATAGATCACATCTCCAGTACAGGCACATTCTGATATACTGGGGGTTAGGACTTCAACATATGAATTTGGGAGGGGACATAATTCAGCCTATAATAATACTCTTTTGTTATAACTAAATAAGTAAAGATGGAAATAAAGAAGCAAAGGAACGTGTTCCAAGGCATTATATAAGGGCTGTTGCACTAAAAAATAGTTAAATGCTAATTAAAAGGGAAAAAATGAGCCCAACACACATTCATTTTTGGGGGGTCTTGAAGTAGGAAAGGTAGTTAATTCAGAAGTGATATTTTAGGAAATTCTCCAGAATAAAGGCTAGATTACTTCCTAGCCTAATACATTCATTCAATATCTATTGAGTCCTTGTTATCTATCTGGGTTGTGTTAGTCTACTGGATAAATTTTTTAAAAAGACTATTGCCTTTTGGAAACTTTCAGGCACATTTGTGTTTAGTGGATGTGAGTGCAGTGGGATGGTTGGTGGAGAATAATGCAAGAGACCCTTCACAGGAAGAGATAAAGGACAGTATATCAATATTTATAGGACCAGATTCTGAGGATCCTCATGAACAGGGTGACTAACTATGACCAGGCTTGTGGTAGTGAAAAAATTCAGTTTGGATGTATGGTAGACTGGTAATTCATAGCTGACTTCCATTATGATTGCTAAACTGATCACTAGATATTTTGAATGTCATCCCCAAGGAGTTGGGGGAGGTGGAAGAGGAGGTGAGAATGTGAGCTGGATCTTGTGGATCAATAGGAGTTTGGCTGGGTAATGGGGTGGGGAGGAAGGACAAGGAATTATCAATAGAGAGAACATCATGGAGTCAGGAAAAGGACCATACTGTGGGCAACATGAGGTCATGGACTGCATCTTTCTTGCTAACCACTAAGTCCTCAGTACTAACATAGGACATATAATAGGTTTCAATACATCTTTATTAAATAAATAAATGAAACAAAGGAGGATGGTGAGACATGGGGGGAAGTGGATTTGAGAGGACATTTGGACCTTGTGCTAGAGCTGCCCAGGCTGTGGGAAAAGTCAAGGGACACAGGGTTACCCAGTTCCAGCAACCCAGAAAGCCCCTAAGGGAGTGGTGGGAAAAAAGATATCTGGGGGTCATATGGGCAGGAGAAGTCTTATATTGCCCTACTCACAAGTCACTTAAGGGTAGTTTTAGGGGCTTGATAGCCCTGAGTTTTCTTCCCGTCAGTCACATACAAATAGTAACTGCCTTGGTCATGGCGTGTAATTCCCCAAGTCTCAGTTTTCTCATCTGTAAAATCGGAGTAACAAGTGTCTCATTGATTGAGGATTAAAGTAGTTAATGCATATGCAGTATCATAGGAATGTCACATAGTAAGTGCTCAACAAAGTCATTACTTTTATATCATAATGTCTAGCTGTGGGGAGGGGGGATCTGCTCAGAGGCCCCCTCATCTCTCCTGCCCCTTGGATGAAAATAAGTCTACCAAGACATAATCTGCTTGGGAAGGAAAGATGGCCGATCTCTTAAAGGAGAAGGGCCATGAGCTTGTTCCTCAATGGGCTTTTATTGGGTTTAATTTGCATAGGAATACAGGGCATATACATAAATCTCATCAATCATTGTCAGGCAGTAATGATCAAACAATACATAACATTCAAAGAACTATGAGGGCTTATTCTAAGTTAGGATCAGATAGCTAAAGGGCCATAAAACTTTGGGGAAACAAACTCATTCTATACTTGGACCCTTATCATTTACATTGTGGGCATTCTTAGCAAAGCAGGTTTCACAGGGTTTTATGCATTCTTTCTTAGGCCTGATCACCCCAGGGAATCCGCCCTTTCCAGCACAGGGCCACACCCACCTCCAGCATTGTTTCAGGCTTAAAGTCAGGCAAGGGAAGTAAGGCAGCCAAGAGATTAGGAGACTTCTCACAGACAGAATAAGGACTCAGGCTGTGTCAAAGCCGAGGGGTGAGGGTCCATACCCTCTTTTTCTACAGCCCCCCAAGTCCTTCCCTGAGGGCCCCTTCTCTACTGTGCATGTCTTAGGTCATTCCTCCCTTGAGGAATCTTACCTGTCATTGGCTAACCAGTCATCCGGCCAGGGCCAAGCAGGGTAAAGTGAAATGGGGTAGAGGAGGTGCCCCTGCCAGGAAGATAAACTTTGTCTCCTTAGTGGCTTATGGTCCCAAGGTCTCTTTACTTAGCCTTAGTCATGGGGGTTACAGTTTCTGAAACCAGGCAGGGCAGTTCCCAACATCTAGCAATGGAATAGATCACTTTTAGGATATTCTTGCATATAATTCATCGTCTGTTTATTGATGTTTGAAATTTCTTAGAGGGAAGAAACCTACCATTCTATAAGTCGAGTTAAATGACCTCAAATACAAATACAAATATAGACAACAATGGCTTCTAATTTAAATATCCAGATGTAGTACCCTGAAGGTATGAATCAACTTTAGTAAAGGTGTAATCAGGCAATTAGCCGGTATGGATGGCTGGTTACAGAATCCTGCTGGTGTAGTTGGAAGGAGGTGATGAAGGAAGTAACATACCCCTGGATAAATACCTCCTCCATGAGGATGGGAGCAGTGGGAGGCTGAGGAGGAGGGGAAGGGTTCAAGAAAGAAGCTGGGGCTGGAGGCAAACTGCTCATTTCAGATCTTTTACTACAGTCCATGGGCGCTGTAGGACATAGGTGTCTGGCTTATGCAGCTGCATGCAAACTGCTGCTGCCTCAGGGATTCATGAAGACTTCTCCAACAGAGCTAGGGTGAGGCACTGAAGTTTGGTTCCTAGTGGTTCAGTAAACATTCAGAGGGATAAGGGAGTCCAGGGGCCAGAGTGTTTGGAGAAGCCTTTCTAAAGGAGTAGAGGGGAGCAGGGTCTGGAGAACTAGGAGGGTTTGGCTGGGAGAAGGATGTTAGGCAACTTTGTAAGGTCCTATCTGATGGTCTTGGCTCAAGGGATTCATGGGCATGAATCTTGTGTGGATGCTGCACTGTTCCTCCTGATGAAGTTCCTCATAGAAATATGTGCTCAGGGAAAGGACAAATGAGAAATTAAAAAAAAAAAAAAACACCCCAAACTTAAGATGCGTTGAGTGCTATGTGTCACACAATCTTCTAAGCAAGTTATACACAAGCCATTTAATTTTTTTTATCTGCCCTGTGCGTGGTAGGTGGTTAAGAACTCATTATCCTCCCTTTACAGAAAAGAAACTGTACACGTGGAGGGTGTGGAGGGCTGCGGTAAGCATGTTTTGCCAGGAGTAATACAGCAAGTCAGTGATGGAGCTACCTTCTAATAAACTCACCTTATCATCAAGTAAAAGACTAGCATTCAACTGTTGGAGGAAAAAGAAACAGAGAAAGAAAGCCTGTTCTGCTGAATGTGATAGGTCCTGGGCATCAAGCCTGAAGCAGACAAGACTTGGTGGAAAGTCCAAGGAAAGAATGTGTATTTTAAAAATAAACTTTTAAGAGACGAAGAAAAGTGCACCTATCTCAATTATTCAGGTAGATGAACGATGACAGAATGGACACGGGCGTAACCGTTACCCAGGTCAGCCATCGCCCAGGTGTAGCTATCACCCAGGTGAAGAAACAGAACTTTCTGAGAGTCCCAGCTGCTCCATTTGTGTCCGACCTTCCCCACTGCACTGCAGTTTGTCCTTTCCCTCCCGCTTATAAACAATGTTAGCTGATTCTCTAGCTACTCATTGAAAAGGGAAGCACTTTGCTCAGGAGGCCTGGCTGAGGATGGTGACAGAGGGCTTGGCCAAAGGTCCTAGAGAAGCACCCACCAACAGAGAATTGGGAGAGCGGACACAGCGTTGTATACACACGGCCTTTCATTCTAGGCAGTGTCCTGGGACAGTTTAAGGAATTTTGAGGAGTAAGTAAGGAACTATTCAAGATTTTCGCTGTAGTGTCGATTTAGGGTTTCCCCTAAATCCCTGTCTTTCGAACAGCGCTGTTTTACTCCCTGTGGAGGTACATACACTTATGGTGGGGCAGCCAGGCACTCAGGCTGGCAGCCTGTATAAAGCTGCCCTCTTCCTGCCTGGCAGGAAGGAACCAGAGTGCGATGGCTGGGTTGGCCCAGAGTGGGGCAGTCCTAGCCCAGGTCACCCTTTCTGTCTCAAGGGTGAGAGTGCGTAAGGCGCCGAGAGAGAGCGAATTGACTCGGCAGCCCTAGGTGGCAGCTCCACTTTTCTGCAGTTGGTTCCAGCCCGGCTGGCCACAGCCCGGGAGAACCCAGAGAAAGGCCGCAAGCCACGCCCCCTATTACAGACAATGACGTTATCCCTCAGATAAGAAGCTCGGCCTTTTGGGGCTGAGCTCCGGGGTTTGTGTCTTTGTTGAAGAGAAGGTTAAATAAGTAAAGTCAAGGGGGAAACACGCGTGGATTCCGAGGATATGGATGTGTTGGCTTGGTTTGGCTGAGCTGGGAAAGGGAAGTGCGGGGCAGGGAGGGGAGGTGGGAATGAATTCATATTAAGAGGTGGGAGAGAAGTAAGCAAAGGAGTTGTCGCTGACTGTTGAAGTCCTCGAAACTGGAAAGAGAACTGTAACAGTACCTTGTAGGTTATTCACCGTAGTTAGATTGTGAGAAGAGCCGAGGTGCTGTTGTATGCGATGAAGACTGTCCAGGCGGTGGGCCCTGGGGACCGAGGAGGACTGCAGGGGGTCAACGGAGCGGAAAGAAGGCAGGAGACCATTGAAGGGCTCCGGTGATGCGCGGCTGGATGAGTGTGGCGGAGCAAAGCAGTGGACGGATTCCAGAGATGCTGAAGGAACTTGGATGGGACTCAGAGAAATGCTGAGACCTACAGTCAGACTCCAGAGAAGGGCAGGATTGGAGACTTCTGACAGGAAAAGCCCTAGGAAAGCCTTTCCCCTTTTTCCTTTTGGGTCTTAATAAATAGAGAATTGAGTTAATTGTACTTTTCCGTTTATCATCATCATCATCATCATCATTTGTTCTTGTAAGGTCCTCACTTATTTTGTCTGTTCATTACTTATTTACTCATTCCTCCCTGTCCCCAGCTTTACTGAGATATAACTGACACATAACACCGTGTATAGTTAAGGTATATAGCATGATGATTTAATATATGGATATATTGTGCAGTGATTACCACAATTAGGTTATTGACATATCCATCTCCTTTCATAGTTTTTTTTCTGTGTGGTTTGAAGATTTAAGATTTACTCTCTAACCAGCTTTCAAGTATGCAACGCATAGTTGTTAACTATAGTCACTGTGCTGTGCATTATAGTCCTAGAACGGAAGTTTGTACTCTTTGACAGTGTCTCCCCATTTCCCCCATCTCCAGCCCCTGGTAGTCAACCACTAATCCACTCTTTCTATAAGTATGGCTTTTTAGATTCTACATATATGTGAAAATACACAGTATTTGTCTTTCTGAGTCTGCCTTATTTCACTTAGCAAATTGCCCTCAAGAGTCATCCTTGTTGTCACAGACAATAGGATTTCATTCTTTATTATGGCTGTGTGTACCTGATGTATACCAAATCTTTATCCATTCGTCTATCAGCAGATGCTTAGGTTGTTTCCATGTCTTGGCTTTTGTGAATAATGCATAGTGGTGCAGGTATCTCTTCAAAATCCCAATTTCTTTTTCTTTAGATATTTACCCAGGAGTGAGATTGCTTTACTCATTTGTTTTTATCACTATTCTCCAATCTTCTTCTCCATATACAACAATTCTAATGTTTGTATCTTTTTGTTTGTAAGTGTTATTACAAAATGTTTCTTGTTTCCTTATCTGTAACTAATTAAAAAAAAAACACTTTTCATTATGGGGGATTTTGAACATACCCAAAAAAGAGATGGAAGAGTATAATGCACTTCCTGTACCCAGCTTCAACTGCCATCACGGCCAGTCCTACCCCATGCACACCCCACCCATCTTCACGTGCATGTCTACAAAATAACATAACCACAATATGCTTATCAACAGCTTTAAGAGAACAATATTTCCTTAATGTCATTGAATAGCCAGTGTTCAAATTTCCAGTTCTCTCATGAATGTTATTTCTTTTCACAGTTTGTTTATATGAGTCAGGATTTAAATAAGACCCACTCATAAATGAATGGCTGATATTTTTAAAGTGTCTTTTAATCAATAGGGCTCCCACTGAATCTGTTCCCCCCCAAAAAAAATTTATTTGTTGAGGAACCCAGGTTGTTTGTCCCATAGAATTTACCGCTGATTGTTTCTCTGTGGTGTGATTAAAAAAGTGATCTGTCCTCTGTAGTTCCTCTGAGTTAGTAGCTGAGTCTAAGGACTTGCTCACATTCATGTTTAGTTTTTTTGATAAGACTGTTTCATGGTTTGTCTTGTATTCTTCCATCAAGATGCACATAACATTTGCCGTGTGTGAGTGTGTGTGTGTGAGATATTGGCAGCCATTGATGACCGCAACCTAAGATCCTGTTAGTTTGTTAGTGTCCAGGCATACCTTGGAGATATTGTGGGTTTGGTTTCAGACCACCACAATAAAGCTCGTATTGCAATAAAGTAAGTTGTATTATTTTTTTCCTTTTTTAAAAAATTATTTATTTATTTATTTATTTTCAGAGACGGGGAAAGGAGGGAGAAGGACAGGGAGAGAAACATTCATGTGCAAGAGAAACATCGATTGGTTGCCTCTTGCATGTCCCTAACTAGTACATGGCCTGAAGTCCAGGCATGTGCCCTGACTGGGAATTAAACCAGCGGCTTTTCACTTTGTGGTACAACACTCAACCCTCTGAGCCATGCAGCCAGGACAAATCATGATCTTTTTGCTGATGGAGGATTTTGCCTTCGATTTGTAAACAAACAAACAAACAAAAAATGCAGTATTTGTGACTTGCAATAAAGTGCAATAAAACAAGGTATGTCTGTATTAGTTATCTATTGATGTGTAACACAATTGTTACAAACTTAGTGCTTTGCAACAAAATGAACTAATTATTTAACAGTCAGAAATCCAGGCAAAAGTTAGCTAAATCTCAGCCTTAGGGTCTCTCAGAAATCTACAGACAAGGTGTTGGCCAGGCTGATGGGTCGTCTGAGGCTTGACTGGGGAAGGATCTGCTTCCAAGCTTACATGCTTATCAGCAGGATTCAGGTCCCTTGGGTTGTCTGACAGAGGGTCTCAGTTCCTTTCTGGTTGTTGGGGGAAGTTACCCTTAGCTCCTTGCCATCAGGGCCTCTCCGTATAGCAGCTTACTTCATGAAAGCCAGCAAGAGAGACAGTCAGTAGAGAATTTGCTGGCAAAATGAAAGTCCAATCTTAATGCAATGTAATCATGGAAGAGACATTCCATCACCTTTACCATATTCCATTGGTTACAAGCAAGTCACATGTCCCACACATACTCAAGGGGAAGAGATTACACGAGGGCATGAGTACCAGGGATAACTAGAGGCTCTCTTAGAGTCTGCCACAATTAGGTGTTGCAAAATGGTGGTATGCTGTTTCTAGCCTTCCTTCTTTGTTTATTGGCTGGAACACTTATATAACAAGAAACTTCTGATATATTATTTATCTGCAATATAATTCATAGAAGAAAATTGGAATAAATGCTTGATTCTTTCTTTTTATTTACCAGTTTTCAAAACTAATAAGTTGATTCCCTCGCATTGGGCAATCATGTGGGCATGTATTGTTGATTTTGTAAATAGTATTGTGCTGAATATAGCATTCTGTTTATTCCTTTTTCAGACATTCAGTACTGTTTTAAAGATCTATTATATCACTGTATGTATATCTAACTCTTAGCTTCTACTTATTTAATAGTATTCCAGGGTTATATATCACCCCTTTTTCCTATCTGTTCACCCAGTAGACACAGAGACTACCTCCAAGTCTCTGCTATGGTGACCATTCTCATAATAGTTCCCTTAAGACTCTCATATCCAGAATGGAACTACTGGATAGCAGAGTGTAATTAAGTAGTCAGTTTGTTTAAGTAGTGCCAAACTGCTTTCCAGCTACTCTCTCATGGAAATGACTTAACATGTGTACCTTAGCTTAATGAGGGAGGAAACACCTCAGTATCTTCATGAATATAAAGATATTTATGTCATTCACTAAGCTTAATTACATTTCTTAAGAAATTTCTCAAAACCATTCAAATCCATAGTATCCAAGTTATTTTAAATATCCAAAGCCATAGCTGTGCTAGGTGATGGATGCCAAGAGACAGACTCTTACACAAGCATTTTCTTTTCTTTTTAAAGATTTTATTTATTTATTTTTAGGGGGAGGAGGGAGAGAGGGAGAGAAACATCAATCAGTGTGTGGCTGCCTCTCACACACCCTGTCCTGGGGATCTGACCCCCAACCCAGGCATGTGCCCTAGACTGGGAATCGGAACTGAGACTCTTTGGTTCACAGGCTGGTACTCAACCCACTGAGCCACACCACCCAGGGCTTTGTTTTGTTTTCAAAGATTTTATTTATATAAGCATTTTTTAATCTAGACACTTGTCATCTGGTAAACTATTTAAATTTTATTGAGGACAAGGGAAGAAATGGGGAAGAGACAGAGGAAATGACTCCACTTATTTAAGAAGGGGTGATAGGGGCATGTTGCCTTATTCATAAGCTCAGCATCTCATTTTACAAATATGGAAACTGAGATCCAGAGGTGAAGCCATTTCTCCAAGAGTCATTTCATGGGTGGCCTGCTGGGTTAGTGTGCTGACTCCCAAGTGAGGTCTGGCGGGGAGCTGGGGGAAGACCTATGCAAAGGTAGAGAGAGAGGAGCAGGTGGCTAAAGACAAGCAGCTTGGGCCATGTGAATTTTCAGGAGCCAGAAAAGGAGACAAAAATGTGAGTGGGGAGGATCAGCCTATTGTCATCTCATGGAGACTGTGAATACTTTACAAGCAGATAATTTAGTCTTTACCACAAGTCTTATAAAGTGGGGATTATCATTTCTCTTTTATAGATGTGGAAACAGAGGCTTGACGTTTTTAAGCAACTTCCCCAATATCTTGCAGTTAAAAGTGTCAGATTGCAATTCATATCCAGGCCTGCTGATGTCAAAATCTTTGCTTTTAACTCTCTCTCTCTCTCAGAGGGTTTCAAGGTCAGTGTGGTTAATAGGGCCCAATTCTGAAGAGAGGTCAAGGAAAGTGAGGAGAGGAAGTGGTTTCAGAAATTGTGGTCTTAAGTGGAAAAAGTCCTTCACCAGTTTCCTCAGGCTGCTGCTGAGTGGGGCGGGTAGAGGTCACATCTGCTGATTCTGGGAGCCTCTAAGGCAAGTAGAAATACTGAAGTCATTTGGGACCACAGGCAAGTGGAAATACATAGTTGGATCTTGAAGCCTTAAATTAGATGCAGTTTCAAACAGAATTTTTCTGGCTTAATCACAAAGTGAAGGAAAACATGAGTGACCATGAAAATGGCTTTTGCTCAAGTTCATAAAAATAAAATAGACAATAAAATAAAGAGTATTTCAATGGTGTTGATGATAACTTAATCACAAAGTTAAGGAAACCATAAATAACCAGCCTGAAAATGGCTTTTGCTCAAGTTCAGACAATAAAATGGAGAATATTCAAATAGTATTGATGAAAGAGCTGCTGGGAGGGAAGATGTAGAAATGCCATCAAGGCTGTCTCCAAGTGCCTGTGTCAGCACAACGCCCGAGGGAGGGAAGGAGCATTTACTTTGTCTAACTTGAAAGCCCACTGAAAAATTAATGTTTTGGGTAGCAAGGAGAAACAAATTACCAAGGGGCTTTTCTACCTGCAGTCTCTTCTTTGGAAACGAACATTTTAATTTGGGCATCTTAAATAGCAGATAGTTTTTTTTATTTTTCCTCAGACAGCATTTTAATGAGGAGACCTTCCAAAAAACACAGAGATTGTAATTCAAATGGCAGAGTGCCAGGCAAGTTGCCTTTTGGGTTTTAAAAAACCCAGTATTTCATGACTGTTGGGAGACCGAGGCAGGGTTTGCAGGAGAGGCTCTTTATTGAAGCCAGGTGTGAGCTGTCTCCCCTTCCTGACTGGAAGGCGGGGTCTTGAAGAGAGTTTCCTGTGGTGGTTGTGCATTTCTGGCCCACGTCCTTGATGCACCAGAGTCTTCCCCTCTGCTCCCACAATCTCTTGCTTTTTCTTTCTTACTCCCCCTCTTTCTTTCCCCTTACTCTTTCCTTCCTGGATGGGCTTAATGTTTGTGTTTCCTCCCAAATTTTTATGTTGAGGTCCTAATCCCCAGGTGTTGGTGTTTGGAGGGGTAGGGGGGTGGTCTTTGAGAGTGATTTGATTTGCATGAGATCACAGAGTGGAGCCCCATGTTGGCATTGGTGCTCAAAGGGATGGAGAGTGCAGAGCTCCCTCTCAGCAGGCAATGTAAGGATCCAGTGAGACGGTGGCTGTCTACCAGTCAGACAGTGGGTCCCCACCAGAACCTGACTATGCTGACACCCTAATCTTAAACTTCTAATCTCCACAACTGTGAGAAATATGTTTTTTTTAAGCCACCAGTCTATGGTACCTTATTACATGCAGTAGCCTGAGCAGACTAAGATACTTCCTTTCCCAAGTCTACTTCCTTGAGCGAGTCCACTCAACATGCTATACTCAAAATGTTTCAAAAACTATTCACAGTTCCAAAATTTGGCTTACTGTATTTAATCGACTGGGTGCTATTTTTGTTCAATGTGGCCACAGTAGAACTTCTTTGACCCAGGAATGAGTGTTCCTGTTTACCCTTAACTGAGAAGAGGCAGCATTGGTAAATTTTGCTGCAGAATTTCTTCTGCAAAATATGATGACAGTGCCTGCCTCACCACCAGCTTGTAAAAAGTAAATTAAATATGTGAAAGCCTTGAGCTCAGTGCCTATCTCCTAGAAACTACTCCGGTAAGTATTTGTTACTTTCAGTATAAAAGCAGGCTGGCTGATTCCTTCCACCCTCAAAAACAAAGGAGGACTCATACCTTCCTTAAAAGAGAAAAAGTGAGAACATCCTGAAAAAGGGCCAGAGAAGTCAGAGAATGGAGCTCAAAAGATCTGTCGCTCTGAGCCAGCTGTTTTGAAGTCAATGAAGGTTGGTATTGGGAAACTCTTGGAGTTTGAAGAAGCCTTGAGAAAAGCCAAGGATAATTCCAGCTACCAGATGGTGGCATTTCGTTATGGACATTAAACTGGTCAGCACCCCAGGTCACCTGGGGAGACCCTATGGATGCAGCTGCAGGGATCAGTGTTTATATTCAATCTGGCACTTCAACCAACTCCCATCAAGTTAACAAAGCCAAAGCTCCCTGGTGACTGCTGTATTGTCAAATCCAAGATGTGCTTCTTGGTTCTTGCTTTACTTGATCTCTGGAGAGTGTCTGATATTGATGAACCCCTCCTTCTGAAGTCTTTTTTTAATGGCTATGTGATGAAACTGATCTTATCTGCCCTGAGATCCTTTGTCATTTCCTCTTCCTCTTTGTGCTGTTCAAAACTTGGTGTTTCCAAGGATTTGATGTTTACCTTTCTCCCATCCTTTTAGGCAATTTGATCAGTATCCTCCCTTCTAATCAGTACTGATATGAAGATGATGCCCAGCATAAAACTCTGCTAATCTTCCTAAGGATGTCCTTGTAGCTTAGCTTGCTGTAATTGACCAGCATGTCCATCAGGTCTCCCTCTTGCATACATGTCTTTGCACTGTCTCTTCTCTGTAGCCCCATTCCTGGCCTGTCTTAGCTTAGTCC
>VMDR010017731.1:0-19807 GCA_007922815.1 Macrotus californicus
TGGATGGGAAGCATTACCTCTGCGGTATCCGAATGTGAGCGCAGTGACAAAACAGCCCTCTGCCAGCTCACTATTGATTAGGCATCTATTATTTATCCTGGGAATGAGCTGAAGGTCCTCCTGGCAAAATCACTGTTTTTGTCTCTTTTTGCTGTGTGTGTGTGTGTGCCAGAAATACAGTATTTTGCTTCTGAATAAATTGGTTTCTCTTGGATTTTCAGATGTTTTACAAAGTGATAAAGTTGGCTTCTAAAAAATAATTTAAATTTGTACATATTTGAGGAAATGTGTAAGATTTTAAAAGTAGGATCTCTAACAATAGAAACCTTTGATGTTCCATGGCATTCAAACTATTTTAATTAACAACTTCTACTTTCTTTGTTTGTAAACCTTGAGCCCATTGTTTTATTTAGGCCTAATTTTGAGGACTGCTTCAAAGAGACTTTTATTTTTATTTATTTTTATCTTTTTAAAGCTTTATATTTTAGTACTTTTATTTTTTTTTTTGCTTTTATTTATTTATTTATTTTTAGAGAATGGAGAAGGGAAGAAGAAAGAGAGGGAGAAAACATCAATGTGTGGTTGCCTCGCACACGCCCCCATCTGGAGACCAGGCCCACAATCCAGGCATGTGTCCTGACTGGGAATCGAACTGGGGACCCTTTGGTTTGCAGGTCTGCGCTCAATCAACTGAGCTACACCAGCCAGGCAAAAAGACTCTAAAAATTTTTTTAAATAAATAAATAATGTGTTTAATTGTATAAATAATGAATTAATTGAAAAAAATTTAAAGTTCAAAAAAATATTAAATTGCTAATTATACCACCTCTTGAAAGTCACTTTATCATCTCCAGAATATATTAAATAATAAAAAATAAAATTATTAGTCTGAAATATCTTTATAGGTCAGTAAACATAAATAAAGAATCACACTGAGAGGACCAAACTTCTTGCCCTTCATTTTCTGTATTTCTAAATGTTACATCATGTGAAATAAACTTATATAAGACTGCTGTGTATCAGAAGAAAAAACCTTCAGAGAAGAACTCAGCTCTACCAAAAAGATTTTTATGGATATGAAGAAATCCTTGAGTGCTTGACATGTAACTCTGTAGGTCAAACCCTGAAAAGGCAACATCTGAAAATGAACTGATATAAAATTATAGAATTTTAGCTTGGTGGTTTCATAAAACAAATTGAGTATGTGACCTGGATTCCAGAAGGTGCAGAGAGGAAAGGGAGAATTAGTTAAGAGTGAGACGCTCGTTTAGATCATGGACCCTTGAAAGAGTGGATGGATACGGTCAAGGTCACCTATGGACACTTCCTCCTCACAGGGAGGAAGAGAAAACAGGAAACAAATTAAATTTGAGCTTCCTGGTCATGAGACATGGATTTTGGGGTCTTTTGGAGCTAAAGCCAAATGGAGGTCAAGCCCATGAACTGACTGACTGTAAGGTGG
Organism: Macrotus californicus; assembly: GCA_007922815.1. Lineage (NCBI taxonomy): Eukaryota > Metazoa > Chordata > Mammalia > Chiroptera > Phyllostomidae > Macrotus > Macrotus californicus. Next base: position 1,463 of record VMDR010017731.1, read on the forward strand.
TGAATAAAATGTATGACCTTGCAGTAAACACATGACAAGTTGCCTTTTTATTTCCACCCCATTTTTAAAGCTTAGCAACAACTAAGGAGGCTATACAATAAGACAAAACTTCAGAAGTATTGTCATCTCAAAGAGAATAATTATCTACCATAAATCACATCTGAAAAATTAACTCTTTAAATTGGTATTTTATAGTTTGAATCTGAAGAACAATTTGTAAAATGAAACTGTAATTGTAAATCCAACTGTATTGCCAGTGAAGGAGAATTTTATATCGTGATTATCGATAGTACTCATATTTGATCTAACTTGTGTGTTACTTTTTATCCATAGTCAAAATTTTAATATTATGTGACAAAAACATTTGGATGGGTATTTTTATAATACTTGGGACAGTTTACAAAGACATTCAACGTCACATACACTGGAGGCTTCAACAATTGTTGACCCCTTTATACAATTGCCAAGACACCGTTTTTTGACATCATAACCAGATTTACATCTTTTATTGAAATACCATATAACCTGTATTTCTTGATCGATTAAAGGAAGCCGAACTAGAAATTGTGCAAATTGAGCCTCTGTTACCCAAATCTTAGTTTTGCCACTTGCTTCGTATAACAGAATAAAAATAAGAGGCTCCTAACAACAAAATAAGGGAGAAAGTCTGCCACTCTTCCCTAGGAAATATTTGTCAGGAACCCTTCAAAAATAATTGGGAAGGAAATGCATTAGGTTGTACAACCCACGGAACCAATCTTCAGCACATCTGTGCATGTTAAAGAATGCTGTTTTCTATCACCAACCCACTTGAGCAGTGATGTATCCCCAAACTTTCCTCACACTGGCTTTAAAAGAATTATTTTGCCTCATTTTAGGCTTAAGCATTTATTCCATTAAAAAAAAAACTTTTAAATTTCCCTAGCTGACACTCTAGACTGTGTGTATTTTATTGCTAAATGCACTGCACTGTGAATTACTCTGACAATATTGTTTGGAGCCATATTATATATATATTTTTAAAAATATACTCTAGATTTTAGTTTTTAATTTCTCTGCTAAGTCAAGTCATATTTTCCTCCGAGAAGCTGATGCTACCATGCATAATGAGTCAGTAAAAGGAATGATCATATTTCAGTGAAACAAGAACACTTATCTGGCTTTATACTTGTTCGTTTCCCTCACTCTTGTGATCCACAACAGAAGCACGCCTTTTCATTTTTCTATCTCCTGCAACGACTGGCAGATAGCTCCATGTAAGTGTGTTAAATTTAAATATATGGATGAAGTTGCTTTCCTAAGGCTATTGCTTGCAGACCAGCAACAGCGCCACTAGCCATTTATATTCTGTTAAGATAATAGTTGCTTGTTAAATTCTAGCTAGTTGTCTTTAAACATTTTATTTATTTATTTTTGGAGAGCAGAAAGGAAAGGAGAAAGAGAGGGAGAGAAACATCAATAAATTGCCTCTTGCATGCCTCCAAATGGGGACCTGGCCTGCAACCCAGGCATGCACCCTGGTTGGGAACTGAACCGGCAACCTTTTGGTTTATGGGAGAACATCCACCCAACTGAACCACCCCAGTCAAGACGCTAGCTAGTTTTTTGACATAGCAACATCCTAAATATTAATTCAGTTTTATAATAATAAATTTGTGTAAGGTTCTTCTTCTCCTCCAGCAATTCTCAGAAATGAATGACAATAAAGCCTAGGACAGCAAAGTCCATGCTCTCTTAGTTATTTCCCCATAAGGAAGGTGATAAATCAAATAGACAGACAAATATTTAAGGTAAGTTATTGATCAAGTCTATAAAAACAACCAAGGCAGGGTAAGAGAATAGACAATGAAAACATGACCCTAGACTATGCTCTAAAAGCTTTTCTAAGGAGGTGATAGTTGAGACTTGGTCTGTTAATATAATGACGATGAGGCAGGTGGCAAATCCACTGGAATGGGGGTCGCCGGTGAGAGTTTTCCAGAAGGAAGCAGATGCACTCAGTACGGAAGTTCTGAAAAATGGAAATGTCGAATGCAGTCATCATAGTTGGAAAATGAGGGATGTGACCAGAAAGGAGTTGACCATTTGGTGTGCCACAGTATAGGGTGTGGGATTTGGAAAGATGCTGCATTTAGAAAGGACGTTTGCCCTCAGGGGGCATTGATGTGAAGGACATTGGATGCTACCGTAATGAATCCGTTTGTTTGCATTGAAATCACTGATAGGATCGCTGCTTCAGAAGTTTTATTCTAGAAAGAAAAAGATGACTTGTTGGAAGAAAATGCAGGAAGAGCATTTGTGAGGTTGTTTTAGGGTCCTGAACCATTGATGATTAAGATCTGATATGGGTGAGTGACAGAGGAAATAGAGAAGAGACACAGATTTAGGGGAGACCTCACAAGTGAGTCAGCCCTGACTGACTGTACAGCTGACCTGATGTGGACACTAGAAAACAGGATGATGCAGAGATAGCGGGCACTTATAATAAGGCTGATTAGGTAGATAATGTAACCATACATAGTGATCAGCATGATTCATGCTCTTGTAAATAGCTTCAGATGTGCATTCCCAGAATCAATATATTTTACTTAGCATGACCTGGTGTTTAATATGATGCTCGCATAAATATATCACAAGAACAACCCTTCAGAATCTTTCAAGAAAAAATACTACTATATTCACAGACCATCCCAAGAAACGAGAGAGTGTGAAAACTGACTGAAAAATGAAGTAAGTGTGAAATGTAAGTTCAGAAGAAGACACAGGAAGGTCTCACAGTGGAAAGGAAGGTACCAACCCTGATGAGGGGTGATTCTCTCGATACTTAGTGTTCATTGAAACTTTAATACAGAACCCCTATGAGACAGGGTCTCAAATGCAAATCAAAACCTTTATTTCCCCCCTTTTCCTAGCGCCTTATGGAGCAACCCCATGAACTCTCAAAATACGTACTTCTCTCCTCCTTTTCACAATGCTACTAGTGTGTCCAACCACAGTCATCTTTCCCTTCAACAAATAAGTGCCAAAGCCTCTTTCAAGACCCCTCTGCTTTGATTTCTCAGTCCTCTGCCTTCTCTACTTAACAATCAGAATGATATGTGTAAACATAGGAATCAGATCACTTCATGTTGTTTTTAAATAGAAAACATCTCCATTACTTGTGAAAATCTAAAATGTATGTCAAGGCTAACAAGAACCAAAAAGCCTATTTCTGTTCTGCCATTTCCTGTGCTGGCTCTCAGTGTTCCCACGGTATTGAACCCCTTCCTGGCCTGCAGACATGCCCATCTCCCATCTTTTTTAGGCGGGTCTGGCCCTTTCTGTTTTCAGGGAGGTCGGCTTCCTAGTGCCCAGCCCCAGGTCTGCAGCCAGGTCTTCCCTGCCAGCTCTACCTGAAACAGCGGCCCCTCTGCTTCCCCCATTCTCTGATCCCTCATCTGACTCCTCCTTTCATGAAAGATGTTATAATCTGAATTTATTTTACTCATTTGCTTAAATTGTAAAGCACCTTTCTCCTTCTGATTATCATGTGTGCCCCATGGGCATTCCTATCTATCTTGTCTGTGGCTGCATTCCAATGCTCCACACGCAGTTTGAGGGTTAACGCTCCATCATTGTGGGATCAGTGAATACGATGTACTTGAAGATAGAAGACAAGAACAGAGGCACTGCTGTATTCATTAAACCCATTTCTACCCCTCAATATATCTTTCTCAAGTCTGACTGAAGAAGTGAAGGCAACGTTACCAGCTATGTAGAATACTTGGATGCAGTGAGGTAAGGCGCCCATATGTGCCAGTGGTGGTCAGAAGAGACTCAAGAGTGTGTCCTCACCAGGTCATTTTGTTTGTCCCAGCCAGAAAGGTAAGAATCAGTCAGGGCATGTGTTTGCCATCACCTTTCAAATTCAATATATAATGTAAATAAGATGCCTATTACTAAGTCTGCACTGACTTATGTCCTGAAATTGAATTATGCCTGGGAATCCATAATCAGTAGAAATAAGCAAGTATTTGAAAAAAAAATTAACAAAGAACTAAAGTAATTATAAAGTAATTGCACCGCAAAAATGAAGTATCTCTACAGTTTAAACTGCCTGGTTAAATTAGCTATCTCTAAAGTTTTGAGTACGTGATAAAGCATTGGAAAGAGTGTTTCTAGTCTCTTTCACATGCTTTAGCCCAGACACAGAGACAGCAGTTAGTCTTAGCTGCAGACTGGAAACCAATTCAAATCTAATGCTAACTTGTCACGTCACGTAGGCTGTGTTATGTGTGCGTGTGTGTATGTTTCCAAGAGTTAAATTCGGCAATTAATGAGAGGGCAGCAAGGACAGACATTAAGTACCTTTTCAAATAGGACCAAAGTGCTTTACACACATAGAAAATAAGCAAGCTGCCATTCGGCAGACTCGTTCTGTTCACCGTAAGCAGGTTAGGGTGTTAGATTGCTGTGAGGATGGAAATGCCGGTCACAGAAAAATGACGGGCAGTGGTTACGTACATCGGAAAGTCATGTTATTAACAACAGTTCTTTGTCCTGCCTCCGCCAACACTTTCCATCGGCCTTTGTCTGCCAGCTGTGGACCTCTGTTCACACTAACCTGTCGGTGCAATCGCAGCCCACGGAAGTAGTGGGTTCATTGCACCATAATTCAATAGGGCATCATATGACTTTGATCAATGGGGCACTATTTTTCTCCAAGAAAAAAGAAAAAAAGCAGAGTTAGTCAAACAAATTTTACAGGGCAACTGAACTTTAAGAAGTTGCTTTAAAAAAAAAATGTGTTTAATGGGGAACCAATCAAGGTTTTGTGTCACGGAACAAACTCATATTACAGGCTGATTAAATCAGATATAAATAAAAGACAGGGTCACCTATATGAAATCATAAGGCCCCAATTACTGGGCCTGTCACTGACTGAGCTGTCGTTATGCAGCGCCTGATGGTACTGAGATTACTGTTAGCCTGCAGAGAGCCACTGTGCGGGCCAAACCCACGCTGGATTGGATTAAGACTAAGAAATGGCACAGTTTGAAAATGAAAGGAAAAGAATATTAGCACTTTTTTGACATTTCAGTTTGGGGAAGTGATCAGTGGATGGATGGTGGCTGTGGAAGGAGTGGTATTGAAGGCCTCTTCCCCCCCCCTGCCAAAACCAGAGAACTGTGAATACAGTTAAGTACCAACAACGCCTGTGCCACAGGACCCCTGCGGTCACATGAGGCCCCTGCTCAGCAGTGCACGGTTCTCCTAGTGTCATCTTGAAGTTATTAATTTTATATTTGAACTTGTGATCGGTGGGAGAAACCGGATGAAACAAAGGGCATGTGACAGAGGTTTGGGGGTCCTGCTAGGTCCTCACCACCCAGGCAGGTGATGAGCACCACCGTCCCACCACCGGGCAATCCCCCTGGCCCTGCCCCCAGGCGGGAAGCAGGTGGGATGGAGGGGATGGAGGCCCTCGCTGTCCTGCCCAGGTTTGCTGCCACCAGTGTCACGCTGGCTCCTCAAAATAAGCTAACAAGCCACATAGAGACAGCTGCATAGATGCAGGGGACACACTGACAGCTGTCAGGGAAGAGTGGGTTGGGGGCTGGTTACAAAAAGGTGAAGGGATTAAACAAAAAAAAGATCTCGCAGACACAGACAACAGTATGGTGATTGCCAGAGGGAAAGCGGGTGGGGGAGAGAGAAGAGGGTTTATAAAGGGGGGAAAATGGCGACAGAAGGATGCATTATAGAATTATACCCTTGGAACCTATATAATTTAATTAACCAATGTCACCCCAATAAATTCAATAAGAATTTAGAAAATGAGTAAAAATAAGAGCCTTTGAGGGCGGCAGGCACCCCCCAGGGATGATCACACCTGGGCCCTGAGAATAGGAGATCTCTCCGAGCTCTGAAGCAGTGAGTCCAAGGCTGGCAAGAGGGGGTCAGGCAGCTGACCCCACTGAGCAAGGAAGAGTCCGGGGTCCTGGAACAGGGTACCCACATAACCGGGAGGGTTAGACCTCGCCCCTGGGTATCGTGTGCAGAGAGAGCCCTTTCTGGACAGGCTCCACCGCTGTGGGACCCTCTCTTCTCTGCCTTTCCCCTCTCTGGAGTCGAGCTTTTATTCATCGACTCGGGTTGACTGGAACACAAGCAGCGCATCCAAAGACAAGCTATGAAATAAGAATTATGTAATTTTGGTGCCTCTGCCTGCAAATTAAATACTCTAGAGGCCATGAAACCTAGCATTGCGTGTAAAAATAAATGGAAAAATATTGTACTAATAATTTTAAAATTTTAATTATTCTTTGATTAATTTTTCTTTGCTTAAAACAATATGAAAGAAATAGCAAATATCGCGAGAGGTTCAGAGAGATGAGAAGAAAAGCTTTGTTAGTCCTTCAATCAAACCGGTGCTCCTCCGCCCACCCCCAGTCTGAACACGGAGCTCTCCCTCTCCTCCTGCAGTCAGTCCTGCAAATTATGCGGCTGGTAAAATCACATACAAGGGTGGGCAAAAGGAGGTTTACAGGTGGTGAGGGTGCGAAACAGTTGCTCTGGTGTTATCAGTTATTCATGATCGTATTATTTTCCATCCCAACACCCTGTAGTGAGGAAGAGGTTGGAGAGAAAGGAGAGAGGCACATAAATTCATCACGTCAGGTCCCTGCAAAAGTCAGGACACAGGCAGGGATGGGACTGAGGCAGGAGTAGGCGTGCTTTACACGCGTGCTTTACACACGTGCCATAGCTGAGGTACTCTGCGGGGACGACGGGATGCAGAGGGCTCCTATGCAGGTCATTGGGAAGTAAAACTCTAACTGGGCATGTAAGTGGGAAATTATCTTCTAGAGCACTGAAAGTATGGTTTCTTGATTTGAAAATTGAAGAAGAAAATGTTGTCTTCTGAAGGGTGAAAAGTGTCCATAGACAGGAGAAATGATATTAAAAGAAATATTTACCCATATATACTCATCTATCTTTAACTGTGAAACAGTCCATAAAATTAAAAATAGCTTAAACTAAAACAATTAGTAATGCAAACAGAACGAAGAGAATCTAGAAGGAACTTAGGGATTACACCTTACAAGGCATTTAGATGGACTAATTACTTATTAGCTTACTCTATTTAAGTTAGATAGAGGGAACATTCCCAAGAGTCAGATTCATTAATTACTAAAATTAGACATTATCAAATGAAGAAAAATTTGTCTGATTCCAGATAGTCTCAAAGGGAATAGATATATTTGCATCTGCTTGAATTTCTTTTTGCACAGTTCCATCAAATTGAGACTTTAGGCCATTATTAATTGTGTTTACTAAATATTTGTCCTTGTTTTTGTTACTAGTTGATTAATTTCAACTTGATGATGATTTTTGGGGGTGGAGTATCTATGGTTGTCTCATGATACCACTGACTTTGCTGTGAAGCCCTTTAAACAGGTTCTTTGAAGTTTCCCTGATAAAATGTAACAAATCAGAAGACAATATTATTTATAGTACAATAATATATATCCGTGTTGTAGTTTACTAAAATCACAGAGTCTCTAACTTTTATTTCAGATTCAAATTACTGTATAGGGATAGGGACCTCGGAAAGTGCATGTCATAAAGCATGTTAGATGCATGGACATGACATGTCAAACATTCTTTAACATATATGAAGGCAAACAGTACATATTTGGTGTTTACTAATGTATGCTAAACTATGTATGCTATTTAAATGTGGATTCTGCTGGGCTAATATTTCTCAGTTTTCAGTGATTGGGCTTTTTGGGCAAAGAAAACTGACTTGGACACTTTGCCTATTTTTACTCTTGTAGAAAACACACACACACACACACACACACAGCCCATGCACTGCAAGCACAATCAACTAAATTATGATAATTTTGATAGTTTCCATGAACAGATATTGGTAAAGGATGCATGTGTAAAAGACGTGATGAAGTTCACAGTAAAAATGTGTTCACCTTATAGAAATAACTTCAAGACAGAGTAATGGCCACATCATGTGCAGGAAATATCCCTCCAGAATATCGATGAATACTCTCAGGAGGCAGAGATGTATATCATACATATTTCTTAATCCCCACCTGATTAATAAGGGGATATGCTCAGATGGCAGCCTCCCTCTATCTTGTCTGCGTTTTTGCAATTTTTCCAGACCTGGCTTAGTAGTTATATTTAGACCCACATTCTAGCATCACAGAGGAGCTACTGTGGATATCCTTGCTGATCAATCATCTCCTCCTGCTTCAGGATCATTCCATTACAGTTATGAAGGGCTTCCTCTGTTCTAGGCAAATGGTGACAGAACATGTTTCTCTTTTCACAGAACTTAAAGCAGAAGGTGGGGAAATGGGGATGCAATCAGTAAGTAAACACTTGATATACGTAAGAGCTATAAAATATTTAGATTTATGATTTTAGGTTTTATAGTATCTTACTCCATGCAATGGCTGATATGTGCCTTTGTCTCTACTTCCTTACTATCTTAGCATCCGCATTTTAGAGAGAAATCAGCTAGCTGTATAAATTAAGGGACTACCTTGTTCTCCATTGGAACAGATTAAGAATCACAAGGAGAACCACCCTCCATAGGACTGGATTTCCCTCCTGCTACCTTAGAGATGATAAACTTGGCCGTCCTAATGATGTCAACAGTAGCTTCACATTAACTGTGGTGATACGTAAGTCAAAGTCCAAGGAATAAACGGGCATCTCTTTTTTTAAACTGTGAAGACATTGCCAATTTTATTTCATAATGTTTAAATTTTCTGCACAGATTCTGTGGTAGCATGAGGGAGTGCAACTCTATTTTCTGGGGATCTTTTACTTTGACTCTGTGTTATCTATGCCATGGCTAGTAAAATTTTAGTAGAATTGGCTGTTAGGGAGGAACTCAGTCATGCAGTGGGGAACTTAGACCCCTTTTGGATGTTTTGCAAAATAGTTTGCCATGTAAAGGACCTCAGAGGGTCTTATGTCTTAAATACTAGTCACGAAGATATTTGGTTTTATATCAAATTCTGGATCCAAATTCTTGATCCAAACTCCTCATTAAACCCACTGAGTTTGATTTTAGATTAATAAAATACATACCAATCTCATCGCTAGTACTTCAGTTGGCTAAAATCTATTTGCAAGCTTTCTGACCTCGGGACTGTCCAATGGAGCCACTGGCGATAACATTAACTATGTCAAAAGGGGCACAAAAACTCGTTCTTGAGAAGGTAAACAAGGATCCACCCCCTGAATAATTTTATGAGGATTTGTAGGAACTTACTATTAGCAAATCAGAGGAAATACATGGTTGCACTAACCTATTAGAAGGAAATAAAATTTTAATCATTATTTGTTCAAAAGTCAGAAGATAATTTCATAAATCTCTCAATAAGGCATCAGCCTTGTTCAATGTTCATGATTAGTAGTGTGTGGGTCATCTTCACTTAGATACAAAGGCCCAGGAAGAAGTGAATCTACAAATCATTGATTTTACATATTAACACACAGTTTTAACACTGAACTGAAGAGGCTAATAGAGACAAAAAATCAATAGATAATTCCTTGGTCAACTCTATAAGCCTATTGATTAGACTGAATCCACTTCACTACCAGGGGATAATTGTCCTAGTTTAATTTAAAGAATTTGAATTGTAAACTAGCAGCACATCCTGAGAGGGGTATGTGAAGGTAAATAACACAAGAAAAAGAGAACATTTCATCCCTAATTCCCAGATTTCCAGTTCCCTTCACCATTCTTGGCCACGAGGCAACCACTTACGTCTTGGGTATGCACTTACAGACATGCCTGCTCACAGATCAACACACCCTTACAGCCACAAACAACGGCACACTAAATAGCCTCCTCTAAAATTGTTCCTTTTACTTATTATCATATGAAGACTGTAATATGTTTGAGGATTGTTCTTTTTATTCAAAATCATACCTCAGTATTTTGATCTCACCTTATTTATAGCTGCATAGTATACTCTTGCATGAGTTCACAATTTAAAAAAAATAAATTCATTAATCTACAAGTAATGGTCATTTGGATAGTTTGTCAAAGTAGGCTGCTATAAATAGGATTGCAGTTCATGTTCAGGTTTACAGTGTAGCACGTTTGTTACAGTGCCTAATTAAGACACGTTTTTGGAAGAGAAAATATAGGTGAGCATTTTACAATTTGATGGGTATTACTACAGTGCTCAAAGTACAATTTACAGTCTTAAAATATTATGATAGTGAATGTCTGTGATAGTTTATCCAACCTAGAATGTCGCCAACACTTTTATCTTTGCCAATGGTAAATGACTATGACATTCTTTTCTGCTTATGTTATTTACAAGTGGTATGGGCATCTGTTCAGTATTTAAAAGCCATTTGAAGGTACTTTAATTTTTGGCTGTTGAGGACTAACATGTAAAATAAACTCTAGAAAAGCTAGAAAAACTATTTGAAACATACATGCTTTAAGACATCAGAGGTCCACCATGACACTGAGCATGTGAGGCGTGATGATGGTAGAATGAAGAGGCGGGAAGAGATGGGAGCTAAATGATTTTCCACACGACAGTCACATACATGATTGCAGCCCAGATGTAAATCCCCACAATTGTCGCATTGAAAATTTGAACAATTTCATACAAGTTTATTTCGTAATTGTACTTTTGTTAATGGAGCATTTATCATCCTTTTTTTTTTGTCCTTAGCTAATGGAATTGGAAAGTTAGTGATGCATTGCACCATCATGAGCCCCCAGATGCTCGCTAGCTCATTGCCTTATTGATGGAATCACCTTCGGACAAAGTCTCCATCACTATACTTCATCGGACACCTGCGGGGCAAGTCTGCCTTGTTTCCAAATTCCAATATGTAGCAGACTGTTTTATAACACATCTCCTGCCTGTATTTCATTAAGGTTAAGCATTCCTTTATAACGAGCCAATTTTACGGCATCGTTTGGCGCACGCTGTACCACAGAAATAACTCGCTCCTTGGCAATGAGCGTTTTCCATTCTCACAGTACATTTTGTCTTTTCTTAAGGTCCCTATGTTGAAACAGGAACTGCTACCAATGTGTCAGCATCTCGGCAATCATGTATTGATCTATTTGTTCTCCTTCTGTTCATGTTCTGTGAGACCAAAAGGCATAAATAGGGAAAGCTCTACAGGTGGAGACCTGAAATATTAACACGGGACATCCCCTCTTTACGCAAAAGGAACTGTCCTTATTCAAAGTCTTTAGACGCTGACGTTGCATTTATCCAAAATATTGTCAGTGTGTGCATGGGTGTGTAGAAGGAAAGACATTCCGTGTTTCTAGGCGCAGGGTCCTCTGACTTTTCATGGGTTATTACAGTTTTGCCCATTAGTTATTGCCTCCCCCTTGAAAAGTAAAGATTAATGGTGCTAAAATGACACATTTTAATACAATGAAGTTCCATTTCTTTCTGACTCTACTTCAGATGTTGATGATCTGGCACTTTCTTTTTATTTTTCAGAAATAGTACAAGTTCATTTGAAGGAGAAAGACAAACCTTTAATAACAGAGCAATTATTATTTTAATCAATAGCAGTATTATACTTTAAATTAATCTTCAAAAGTCCCTGAAGCAAAAATTTCAAAAGTCATTAATTAATTAAGCAAAATAACACACAGTCTTTCAAAGCAATCTCTGTCCTGAAGGTTGTTCAAACTGTTTTCTGAGAATGAAAACTTAGCACTTTTTCTTCACTTCCATTCAGTAGTTTTGTTTTTCTATAAGAATAATTGGCCAATGTGTAAAAATAATACAACGGTGTAAACATGCAAATTCTAGTGTATTTAAATGACTTTTCTTTGATCAGAACTAAAGGGTAAATCTCTAAAAATGAGTTTTGTTTATCAACATGGAGGACACGATGCTTAAAGATCCTGTGTTCTAAAATCAAAGATTATCAGAGACATTGGTTTGAAAATCTTAGCAGAGAGTAAAACGCGTGCCCTTTGTGGCTAAAGCATGGGCACCACCTGAGTCACTTGGACACAGAAAGGCAGCCTTGGTTTGCAACCCAGGAGCAAAGCTTCAGACAGCACACTTTCAGATGCATTTTCTATATTTAATTACCAAGGATGTAACATACCAAATCTGTCTCAGCTCTGCTAGGTATCAACCTACGGTATTTCTTTTCAAAACTAGGATATCGATAATGGGATACAATTTTTATTCTATTTTCTTAATAATTGTCTCTCATCTGATACTCAACCCAGAGTTAATTCCCACTTTCCTGGAAATAGGTTAGAGCTATTAGAGCTATTCACTGTAAGCCCAAGCCCTGTAGAAAATCTCTCTTTTTACTAATATTCAACTTACTTTCTCATGGTGTTTTCTCTGCCTTGCTGCAGGAAGTTATAAATATAATCATTTGTTTCACTATAGTTATGTTCCTAGTGGCCTTAAATAGGTGGACATTGTCAATTTTTTGAATGGTTTCTGTAACTTGCAAACCACTACTAAAATTATAAATGCCAAATATTTAGGAATAAAGGAGTAATCGAACAGAAATAAAATGTAAGTAATGTGTATACATGATAAATATCAAATTCAGTCACTTATCTTTTGAAACTAATTAGGGGTCCTTAGATGCTACCTAGTAAATCACTAAATAATGAGTTTTTATTTCTTCCCAAAATTTTCAATGCATGCTTCTTTGCTTTGCTTTTTCTTGGCCATGGCGAAGGCCCTCTGGTTGCCTTCCAATTCTTTTTCTTATCCCAGCACATGAACCTGCTCCCCTCAGAGAGCACATTTTGCTCCAAACTTTTACCAGCCCTCTGCATATTCAGGCATGCCTGCATTACCTCATTCTTCCAGAGTTACTCTTCCTAACACCAATTAATGGAGAGAATGTTTGTATTTGGAACACTTCCGTGTCATAGATCAGGAAGTCTGAATCATTCATTATAAATAAGTGTTTATCAGGAGAGAAATGACATCATATTAGATGTACTCCACGAAGAGCATGAAGTTGTCATTTCGGGCACAGTCGAGGTGGTACAGGCTTTAAATTCTTCCCAGCATCACTTGGAAACAGCATGTGCCAATACAGAGGCAAGAACCAGCTTGTCACTTGCTGTTGCTGAAGTGTGATGTGCAGGGAAAAAGTAGCCAATTGGTAGATTAGAGAAAAGTGTAGAGCATGCTAACGAATTTGAACTTGACTTTCAGGCACAGAATAATTCTGCTCTTATCTGTAATGTGAAGGAAGATGTAAATCTGTTTTATGCTTCTGCAATGAGCAGAACTATGACTAATGGATGGCAGTTACAGTTGAATTTCTGTTCAATCTAATAAATATTTTTTCCATTAAAGAGAACTGTCCAGAAAATAGGATGGGCAAATTAGGCCAAGTACCTCTTACTTCCTAGCAGTAACTAAGTGGATACTAAAGGTCCATGCCGCAGGAAGGTCTTAAAAAGTAATTTCTGTTTCCCACAGAAGAAACTTTCAGTTCTATGATTCTCTGATATCCTCTGCTGGGATTCTAATAAATGAATGAGTGTGAGTGGTAAGTTGGACACAGTGATGCTACTTTCACTAACCAATGAACACATAACAGAAGCAGTTCAGTTATTGACCCTGAGGACATTGCTGCCAAGCTATAGTGGGAGGAAAATAGGAAAACATATTGAACATGAAAGACACTTTTGACATGTGATATTGCATGCCACAGAAGATGCCTTACTTTGCATGTTGACAAAGTATAAATTATATTAATTATATCATAATAACATATGGTAATAGCTATTCTATTATCATCCAATCATACGTTGATTCATTCATCATATAATATTATCCATACTACTTTGAGTGCCTACTAGAAAGCACACATGCCAAGGTATACTGCACATATTCTTTCTAATCCACCACTGACCTGAGGGGCAAATATTATCCTTACTTTACAGACCACGAAACCAGAGCTCAGAAAGCTCAGACTCAGCACAGACCTAACAATCAGCGGACGGAGCGCTCTGCCTGTCTCCAGCCCTATGGACTGCTCACGCAGTACACAAACTTTTAATTGCTTTAAGAAGGTTACCTAATTTTTCAAGACTTCAGTATATTTACAAAAGTACGATATTAAGATTGATTAGCCTCGTACTCTCCTCAAGGAAGAGGATTTTTATTGGTTTGTTTAATACTCATCTTCCCAGTCACAAAATGAGAACAGCCTAAATTCTAAGCTCAGTCTATCCAATGCAAATTGACTAATACCTACGTTGGAAAATGAAAAGCAACAGAAACACAGGAAAAAACGTATGAGCTAATAAAAATTGAAATAAATTTTAAAATAATTGTGCGTTCATCTCCATAGAGGGAAATAACTTTGAAATCTGATATCTGCTAAAACTGGAACAAAGGTGCTAAAAATCTCTGACAATCATTGTTTAAGACTTACTGGAATGGCAAGTGCTCTACTCCCCCAGTTTGCTGGGCGGGGTGACTCCCATTTTTCCTTTGTAGTCAGAACTCAGGCTATGGTTCCCACCCCAGATTCTCCACTTTAGCACCCTTGTTTGCTATTCTTCTGCAGACCTGGAATTTCTTCTAACCCTACTCTTCAGATATTAAAATGATACATCTTGGAGTCCATTGCAGCTTAACCACCTATACTATTTTTCAATGTAACTAAACAAGTAAGGTGATTTACAAGAAAAAAATAACAGTAAAAATGTCAGTGAAGAAATAGAGCTGGTTCACCATGCTGCACACTATTACATTTGCAGAAATAGCACATATTATTATGAATATAAATATATTTTTTCAGGGCTTCTATGAGTTCTAATTCCAACTGCATAGGAAAATTTCTCTAAACAGAGAAATGTTTTTCTTTTTTTCTGCAATATTTCATACTCTGTGTTTTAGCTCAAGGCAAATATGTAGTTCTATTTGAAGACATTAGGAAAAATATCTCACAAATTTTAAATACCTCAGCTTGTTCAAAAAAATTAGAAGCAGAGATAGAACTAGATCACAGACATCAAAATATAATGATGAAGTAAATTGTGATATATGGTCATAATAATATTTGGTATCCAGCCATGAAAACAAACAAGTTATCACTCTGTGCAATGACATGGGTGAATTTTTGTAACATAATGTTGGCATTATGAATGCATCGAGTATAATTGACTTGTATAATCTTCCAAAATAGATGAAATTAAACCACATTGTTTAGGGGGGAACATAGAAAAGTGGTGAAACTTCTTTAAAACACGGAAATGACACTCATCAGGATCAGCATGCAGTACTTCTGTCAAAAAGGAAAGACAAGCAGGAGAGAAAGAACGGAGTTGATGCATCTGGCAGTGGACAATTGTCTATTTCTAACTCGCTGATCGCTGGATAACTCGCATAGATGCTTAACTTTTTGTCAGACTGCACACGGGTGCTTTCTGCTATTTTCCACATGTTGTCAATGTCAATGAAAGGGGCTTTAAAAACATGAAAAAGAAACCCAAGAAAATGGAATCCCTTGATTCCTAGGATGTCCTAGAGATGTTCAATCCTATAGTGAGGGTTGTGAATGTGAGTTATTCAACCAAAATTTCAACTAGCGTTTTTTTGTAAATCTGTACTTTAAAACTGCCACCCTCTATTGGTTTAAGTCATTGCCAGCCCACTCATCCTTAAGGAGACACCTGTACACAGAGGTGTATACAGACACCTCTCCGTGACAAGTGTCAGAAAGTTGTTGGCTGTCTTTTAAAATAGTACCAGGGGAATTACAAAGGGGTGTCTAGCACATGCAGGACAGTTTGGGGCAGTATACTTGAGCAGGGCGACCCTTGTCAGGAAAGAGAAAGACTTTGCTTAGTAACAGGACCAATTCTCCAAGTTGGAGAGCTGTGACTGGCAGACGGCACGTTCAAACTTCAGCTAGACATGGAACTTACATCCAACAGAAGTGCCTATGGCTGTTAACCAACCCAAAGGTAAATTCCGGAACTGGATAAATTGATACGGAAGTTGAAAAAGCGGTAAACAAATGATTCAAATAATGGAACATTTTATCAACTATGTCATCTAAAAGGAGTTAAACTGCTGGCTTTGAGCTTTTATTGTTACTTCTCCCCAAATTTATGTGCTTTATCAAATGTAACAAATATGAGCACCAAGAGTACCAGAATGAATCTATTTGTGTATTAAATTAATGCAAGGGCTTTTGCATCATTTTCTATTTTTCTACAAAAAAAATGTTCTTATCTATGATAATTCTTTAGTGAGCAATGCTATAGATTATGATTTTTAGAAAGAGACAAAGACCAAATTTTAAACATTGAGAGTGAGATTTAAGGACAACAAAGGACAGATTTCAAATAGTTACGAGGGATAAAACTCTGTGGACTTATCAATTTATCCACAAGTTAATTAAAGAGTTTCCCCTCAGTGATACCCACAGCTAATAATAGCCACAGCAGTGACATAATTTACAAACTCTCAGTGTTTTTAGGATCTTAAAGCAAATAACTAATACTGGTATAGAATGATCAGGAATAAAAAAATCACACTGGAATTGTGAATACCCAGATAATCCAAGTTAATATACATTATGGAAGGTAATATAGATATATATAACACATATTTATATAGCTATATTGTGAAATATTTATAATACAATTCAATTTTCATAGGTTTATATATTTGTATAATTATAAATTAAATCTCACTAAGCTGTAAGACTCATGGAAGCTGGGGTTGCTTCTGTCTTATTCTCTGCTGGACCCCGATGAGTAAAAGGAAGTCTTGCATGTGAAAGAGTCAATATGCATTTGTTCAGGTAAATCTGATCCCCCGGCTGAATCAGTCCCAGGTCATGCTCACTGGTTCGCGTGTCCTGTAGAAAACTCGTCGTTTTAATCAATGTGTGTGTGTCGGTATCTATCCAAAACCATGTAGCTTTCATTTTTTTCCATGTGCTACTTACTTCCATTTCATGTGCTTTTGTTAATAACCAGTAATATCAAAATAACAATTAATTATCACTATGGTATTTTTATAACAGATGCTGAAAGCCATATGGCCCTAGTAGGTTTTCAAATATTTTAGAACATTGATCAAACCATTTAAATTTACCAGTTTATTATCTTGTATAAATATGGGACATAGTCAATTTTATGAAACAAAAAAGGAGACTCAGCTGGGCTTTGCAAGACATTTCTGGGATGAGACTAGATGTCTTCAGAAAAAGGAACATGTTAAAACACCCTTAACATAACCTACAACCACTCAGTCATTAGCTTGATATTCCAAGGCCATTTAAATGTTAGATGAGGCAAGTCCACACTGCATAGTTATGATGTGCTCAATGCTGCTTAATCATTATGGCATGTAAAAACACATAATACAGCTCTGAGGAGGGCACTTCCAGGCACATAATTATCTGATGATGGTGTTAAGACAGTGCCTACAGATTAGACCACAGGAGACCTGAAATAGAAAATGGTTCAGGCTAGAAAAATCAGGAAGGAAGGAAGGAAGGAAGGAAGGAAGGAAGGAAGGAAGGAAGGAAGGAAGGAAGGAAGGAAGGGAGGGAGGGAGGGAGGGAGGGAGGAAGGAAAGGAGAGAGGGAGGGAGGGAGGGAAAAAAGAAGACCTAACCTGAGTCGAAAAACAGCAGAGAGGATAATAAACTGATGCTTTAGCTTAAAGTCTTATCACGATTACCATTCTCTTTTGGGGTTCAGAATCTTAGAGCTTTTATAAACCTTAAAATGAACTATGTAAAAAAAAATTTCACCTAACCACACCGGCGCCGGGGCGCTCCTCACCCCTCCCGTCCCAGTGACAGAGGAGCACAGCGCACGGAACCTCGGAGATCGGAGGTGCCCGATCTGTCGGAAGTCAGGCTCGAGCACCAGAGGCTGGCTCAGGAGGGAGATCGCCTGATCCTGCCGCCCGGAGGCATCTCGCACTCAATCCTTGCGCTTCCAGGGAAGCATCAGAGGAGGTGCGAGCTCAAATCTGCTGCACCAGAGGCAGTAGAACTGGACTGGCTGGTTTGAAGCCAGCAGGAGGCCTCCTTTTTTTTTTTCTTTTTCTTTGCTGATTTTTTTTTTTTAGATATTTTTTTTCTACTTTCTTTTTTTAAATAAGAACTCCTTCTTTCTTTCTTCACATCTGTCTTTCACTACTCTTTCTTTCTTTCTTTCCTTTCTTATTTTATCTTCCTTCCTTTTTTTTTTTTTTAATATATCCTCGTAAGTGGACAATAAAACCTGGACTTGTGAAGGGACCAGAGCTGGACCCAAAGTGGAGGCACAACATCTGAGACAGTGAGACCAATTTCAAGTAACTACTTC